>JAPMOQ010021776.1:1201166-1216434 GCA_026543055.1 Argiope trifasciata | reverse complement strand
ATTATACTGAGTTGATAAATATTATCGTGTTGTCTAAACATGATTATATTTTCTGAAATATATAAATTAAAATGGTGCATTACGAAGAAGTTTTCAATCAAAGCTATAGAGAACTCAAGCAGTTAACCCGTAAACAAATGTAAACAAAATTTAGCTTCCTTTATCTTTTTCAACAATGGAAATCATACCTGATCATATACTTATGTAAAAATTAGGATACAGTTACAGAATGAAGAGTTCATCAAAGGCTACAAATTTACATGCTGAATAAAGATGTTCCTTTTTTCTCTTGTAACGTGAATGTGGAGTGCTTTTTCTTTCCAGTTATTTCCTTCCTTTTATGTCCTTTCAATCATAAAAGGAAAAACCCACTTCTTTTTATGACATGCAAAAGGAAAATATTTTTAGTCATCTACGTTTTAATCGATTGAAAAAACGAACCTTTAATCATCCATGCTTCTGTGGGTTTAATTGTGAGTGCATTGGTTGAATGTGTTGAACTAGGCTGGACTTATTTGTTAAAAAAAAATGTTAGATTTTGAAATTTGTGTTAGAAGACGACCTAAATGAAAAGCATTGCTCTGCAATCAAAGCACAGTTGCTCCTAGGCATACAGATGCCATATTTGACTCTCAATTATTTAGGAAAAATCAACCTTCAAAAGATTTTACAGAATATTAAAGCAGCAATCATTTCGTTCTTCTGCGCATTTTTCTTATTTTATTAGGAAGATTATTTGATTTAAACATTCATTTTCATCATGTTTCATTTCAATGTTTTTCAAATGACCTTTATTTTTTAAAAATACTGCTAACTCTGACTCTTAGCAATATGTGAAAAAAACTTCATTGGTTCCGTTTGTAAGTTATACAGTTCGGTGGATTACATTATAAGTATATAACGAAACATACTGAAAAACTATAAATTATTATGGATCAAATTTAAATTTTTGATTTTTTTTTTTTTTTCAACTGAAAAACCTTCACATCTTTATTTTCTCTGAAGCTAAAAACTGGCACGTTATTCTATAATTCAAAATTAAAGTTAGAGATTCCGGATATCGATGCCGGTACCCCTCGCATGCTTAACGAGCACTGTACCATCTGAATTACACTCCCTTCGCAAGTCTCTCCATGATGCGCATTCAAAAACAGTTACTAATACTTTTGACTACATAAATAAGCGAGCAAATTGTTTTCTCTTCAGGAGAAAAATATAGGTCAATAATTCATGTCCACTGACACGTATAAGAAGAATTATTCAAAATGCATATTCGGAAGTTTCTGAAAGTGCGCATTAATACATCGAAGATAGATAATCTTATTGAATATGACTCGCATAACTCAAAAGTGAATTCAAAAATGGAGGCGCCGGGTATCGATCCCGGTACCTCTCGCATGCTAAGCGAGCGCTCTACCATCTGAGCTACGCCCCCTACGGCTGCTCACGACTGACATGTTTAGATATCCAGATATTGACCCAATTTGACGGGAAAAGTGTTGGCATATATTTTTTTTCAACTGAGCAGCAGGTGTGTCAGCCAAGATATGCAGATAATTTCAATTAGCATAGGGAATTCTAAAATCGTATTAAAGTTCATTTGCAGTTAAATTGGGAGAATAGAAACAAGTGAAAAATTTTACAATCTTTAAAGGGAAATTTATTAATTTTTTAGACGGAAGCATATTATAAATGTCTTTAATTATTAAAGAATTTATTTGATTTCATTCATAAGAAAATCTAAATATAAAATGAAAACTGAAAGAATTATTATTTATCAGCACGATCATTGAAAAAGTTAAAAATTAATATTAAAAAAAAGCATTTTAAATTTATTAATTTATAAGACAAATGCAAAACCAAAAATGACTTTAGCTATCAAAGAAATCATTTGGTTTCATTGACAAAAAAATCTTCAAATAAATAAATAAAATACTGAATATATTTGATCATTGAAAAAATAAAAGGATTTTAATTTGATTAATTTATAGCACAAATTCAAAGCCAAAAAATTACTTTATTTATCAAAGAACTACTTTGATTGCATTTATAGAAATCGAAAAAAATTAAAGGATTTTAATATCTTTAATTTATAAGATAAATACAAATCAGAGAACTATATTAGGTCTAAATTACCTGAATAACCACGAAAAAGGGTTTGAAAAAACAATTGTCGAATGAATAAATGAAAATTGGAAGAATTTATTTTAGTTTTCCTACCACAAAAATGTTTTAAGACAAAAAAAAAAAAAAAAAAAAAAAAAATCTTGAAAAGAAATAAAAGAAAATATATTTTCTGGCTTGTTAATAATTAAAAATAATGTGAAAAAAGATTTTGGAAAAGGAAATGAAGCACATTTGTTAAAAATTTATTGTTAAAGATTCTTTGTAAGGTCTTTTTCTTAAAATACAACTAATTTAAGCCTAATATAGTTCTTTGATTTGTATTATTAAAATTAATTCTTTGATAATTAAAGTCATTTTTGGTTTTGTATTTGTCTTATAAATTAATGAAATTAAAATACTTTTATTTTTTTAATTAATTTTTTTAACTTTTTAATGATTTTTTTTATGAATAATTATTCTTTCAGTTTTCATTTTATTTTTATATTTTCTTGTGAATGAAATCAAACAAATACTTTTATAACTAAAGATACTTTTAGTCTGCTTTCGTCTAAAAAAGTCAATGAATTTACTTTATAGATTTTTAAAAAAATTCACTTTTTCAATGATAATGTTGACGAATAATAATCCATTCAATTTTCTTTTATCTTTTATAATTTTTTAATGAAATGTAATTAATTCTTTGATGGGGAAAGTCGTTTTGTCTACTTTGGTCTCAAAACTTAATGAATTTATCTTATAAATTAAAGAATTTGCAGGATTTAGGATCATGTTATAGTGTTCTGTCGGAAGCTTCACTCGCTGCTCACACATCCTTCGAGCCTCAGGGTGGTGCAAGATTCAAAGTTTGATTAATCATTCATAGTTGCATAGAAGATAGGTTTCTGGTCTAAATGTACAATCAAATGAATTGGAACGATTTCTATTTATGTGTAAAATATAAAATTTTTAATCATTTTATAGGTATTTTGAAATAAAATGTATTCGAGAAATATAACCAGTGGAATAATTCGTAGTAATTTTAGAATCAAAGTATTTAAAAAAAAGAGAGAGAGAGAGGAAGAAAGGTATAAAACTATTCATACGCTCTGAGACTGGAACTCAAACTCCGTAAAATGTTCTGCCGCTCAATCCATTCGAACAAAAACCCTGCGAGCAGATAGCGAGGTGTCAGTTTCTAAGCAAGATGGACAGCTCATAGATTGAAATACGATGAGTTTTTTTACACTCTAAAAGCAAAATTCTACGAATTGGAGCGATTTCTACGTATGTACAAGATATAAAATTTATCACACTTTTTGAGATATATTGCGATAAAATTTCATTGTAGGAAGCAATCATTGTAAGAGAATAATTCGTAGTAATTTTAGAGTTAGTTAAGAGAATAATATCTATACTTATAATAAAGCTCAATGTGTGTGCGTGTGTGTTGGCGCTCCACAGGCCAGACCGTTGGACCTACAGCTACCAAATTTGATACATGTATACCTTGGAGGTCGGGAATGTGCACCTTAGAGCCCTTTTTTCGAATTTTTAATTAGAATTTGAATTAATTAAAATTTAAGAGAAATTTTAACGTTTTTCCTCTATAACTTCCGAAAATATTATCGCACAAACATGATTTTTACATCAATTTAAAGATTAAATAAATTAGTTTTCTAATGGTATTAGTGTTTTAATGTATAACTTAAGCTCCTATTTTTAACGAATTTTTTAAAAACTATTTTAACCATGTTTTTTTTAGCACTTGACTAGATAAAATAAAAGAAAACAATGACAGAAGTTCAAATTAGTATTAGTGTTCAAACTAGTATTCAAAATAAATTAAACGAGAAGAAATATATAAAATTATTTATTGGCTTTGAAATTCGAACTGAAGACCCACAAAATGATCTGGAATGCCCTGCCTCTCATATCATCATGGCACACATTCGGGGAGCAGCAACGCTGATGTGGAAGTTTGGAGAGAGGGGTGATGTCTCAAGTGTCGTCCCCATTATCTGACCACGATTCCAAATTTTTAGAGCCGTCCCAAAATAGTCCTAGTGTTGCTTTTAAACGGGACTTTAATAAAACTAAATCAAACCTTAACCAGTAGAGAAGTCTAAGCTTGTAAGTACGATAAATAATTCCTAATTTGAAATATGACAGGTTTCTGGTTTAAAAGCACAACACAGTCATTTCTAAAATCCAATAATTTCTCTCTGTGCTACATTATTATGTTAAACCATGCTATGCTATGTTTCTTTTCAATAGATCATTAGGGAATGGAGATTACAGGCTCAACGCCCAGGCTCTCCTTCCAAATACTAATATTTGCTGGCCAAAAGCACAGCAGTTATTTCTCCGCTTGTGCAAGAATTTGATATCAAGAAACTGTATTAAATTTATTGATATGCTAAGTTTTTTTAGAAAGTATTACCGGTCGTAGTAACTTTAGAATTAGTCTGGAGAATAACATTCAAAATAATTTTTAAAAAATGAACCTAAATATACAAAACTATTTAACAGATCCAAGATTCGAACTTAAGATTTGTAAAATGTTCTTTAAATAATGTAATGTAAATAATTCGGAAACGTACTACCGCTCAATTCATCAGGACACGTATTCTGCGAGAGACACTACGTACGAATAACTATTCATCTAATACTATAATACGAGGAATGGTTGTCAAGTCGGAAATCGCCCCAGAATTAATAAACTCCGGTAAACTTGGGGGTCTGGGGTTTTTGGCCACGAGAAATCGATTGGCGCCGGTTTTGAAGCGCTACGGTCGAGCAGTTCGGAGTTACAGATAGGATATTTTCAAACTTTATTAGTTCGCCATAATGGCTACTTAAATTTTCAAGTGGTAACGTGCTGCCATCTATAGCCAATATGGCGAACTAATAAAGTTTTATGTTTATGCTGTTATAGGTTTATAATATGTTTCTTATGTATGTATATATGTTTGGTTTTTCTAAATAAACTTGTCAAAAATATTGAACTTCAACACACTTCAATCTTTACCTTTACTTTACCTTTGTATAGAATAGTTCCCTTTCCAAACTCTAACTTTGGTTAGAATAGTTTACAATGGTGTACTTTAACCGGTTATCTTTTCACCAATGGTTTCACAAATTTTCTTATGGCATGTATTGTTTTGATAAATCACAATTGAAAATTTAAATCTTCGAGTTAGCTTCGATACCTGTTTTCTCCGAGCGGAGAAAACAGGTATCATGCTGGTATTTTCAAATACAACGGATTCTGGTCTTAGAGTACTGTCTGTAGCTCAATAAAAAAAGTAGTGGACTGTAGTTTTTAAAACAGTTTATTGTGAAACTCAACAAATATGCTAATTAATTTGATAAGCATTAAAATATTGCAACTTTGCATCACAACCTCGCTTAATTGAAGGGAATGTAAACAATAAAATAAATCAGAGTATTTCGTCTCCTGCTAGTAGAGGAGCAACTATCTCTGGGTCCAGCTCACACGAGAACTGAGGGGTTTCCTCTTTCTCCACCCCAGGGGGAACTGGCGCTGCAAGTGAGCGTAAACAATGCTACGAATAAGAGCGATTTCTGCACATGTGAAGAAAACTGACATTCTGAGATAAAATTTTTATTTTTAGGACATAGTTAGTGAAATAATTCGTAGCAAATTTAGAAATACTTGAGATAATAATTTTTAAAATAAATATAAAAAATCTAGAAAAGATATATAAAGCTATTCATTTGCACCAAGATTCCAACTGAAGCCTTGAAAAATATTCTAAAGGCCCTGTTGCTCAATACATCAGGCCACACATTCTTCCGAGCGGCAGCGAGGTATGAGTTTCTCAGTTAAATTAAATCATTCATAATTTGATATATCATGTGCTTCTTGTCTAAAAGCACAATTCTATGAATTAGAGGGATTCCAATGCATGTGCAAGATATTAAATTTGTAATAATTTTAGAAGCAAAAAATTTTTATTTTAGGTAGTATAACCAGTAGAATAATTCGTTGGAACTTTAGAATTAGACCAGTAAATAATATTTAAAATAAATAAAAAAATAAAGGAAGAAATATATAAAATTATTTATCGGCTCCGAGATTGGATTTGAAGACCTCTAAAATGCCTAATCCATCAGGCCATTCTAACACAATAATTGACATTAATTAAACTACAGATCTTTAAAGTGAACTGTAAACTCTTTGATACCCTAATGGTTTATCTTCAATGTAACTCCAACCACTACACTCCAGCTCTCTCATCTGAAATTTACTCAAAATAAAATACCCATTTTGACAATTAATATCAGAAAAAAAAATTTAAGGAGCGAAATGTCTTTGAATACAAACATTCAAGTTCCCTTATTAGTTTTGACTTTGAATGCAAAAGTAACGAAACACTGGGTATTTTAACGAATTGCCATTCGATATTTGCTTACCATCAAAAACTTGTTTGGAGACTAATTGTCATACAAAAGATTTCATCAATTGAAGCAGAAGAAACAAAAATACAGATTTTGGTCCACCTCATGCAGGAGCTGTTATGAAATCTACACGCTTTTGTTTTCAATGTTGCTAATCAGAAAGTTATCTTTCCCAGATCGAACTTAGTTAATTAAACTGTTTTACCAAAACACTAATTTCGCAGTAATTACTCTACGTAAATGGCAGACTTTGAAGGGGATGGGAAAAGTCAATTGACTCTTAAAATCTTCGATTAATGTTAACCAAATTTGGAGAAACAGATTCGATTAATGTTCGTTTTGGAAGAGAAAGAAAAACAATTTGTGCAGTAGCAATAGAAAAGATTATCCTTCAAATAGAAGAAAACAAATTTCCAATGTGCTGGCTAGTTACAGACAAAGGAATTGGATATGTCCCTTTCAATTATCCTGATCATCGCACAGAATACATATCTATCTGTATTGTCCGTACAAGTTTCAACCTGTGCAGGGATTGCTTTAATAAGATTTCGAGGCTTGCTACCGATTCAGTTCAGTTGCTACTTCAGTTTTGTAGCTCTCTTTGAGATTGATTCAGAATGGCCAAGGCTCATTTTCATTTGGATGGTTCGATGAACACTCATCCACAACTGCCGAAGTCGGGAATCAGAAAATTCACGTTCAATCTTATAGGTTCCATTGGAATCACCAAAAGTAACTGTGTGGTCTGCATAATTTCTTCGCTGAATTCAGAGCTAAAAGTCTGGATGACCGGACAACAATTTGTAAAGATGTTACAGAATAAAGTTGTTTCGGATATACAAGTGCGCCAGTGTCTGCTGCACATATTAGCTTTGAGTTAAGAACGTCTTCAAAAATCACTTCACAGAAGAAAGTACCATCAGCCGACGCTTTCGTGATCAGTGACCTTTTAGATAACCAGACCATAATCCATGTGACTTTTAGCTTTGGTGGCATTTTAAATATCTGATAAGCAGGGACAAAAAAATAAAAAACTTTACCTGATATTAAGAGTAGCGTTTCACGATATGTTCATAGCATTTCTGTCAACTGTGGAACGTGCTTTCTTACGATTACATATGGTAACTGAAAATGATAGCCGTCATGCTGAACATGTTTTGTTGTAATAAAATTTATTGACTAATGTAAATGTATCCTTAACACATAATTCATAGAAAAAATGCCCTCTGGTGGCGAAATTCTGAATTAATTTTATGAGTTTCTCAAATTGATTATGTTCTTACTATTACAGATGACCACAAAAATTTTATTTCTTAGCAGTAGTTTCACAATTTTAATGTAGGGTCATTTGCATTCTGTATATAACTAATTTAGAAAAGCAAAATAT
This sequence comes from Argiope trifasciata, assembly GCA_026543055.1. Classification (NCBI taxonomy): domain Eukaryota; kingdom Metazoa; phylum Arthropoda; class Arachnida; order Araneae; family Araneidae; genus Argiope; species Argiope trifasciata. Next base: position 1,208,519 of record JAPMOQ010021776.1, on the reverse strand, counting down.
AACACGTATAACTATGGTATATTGTGTGTGTTCAATTAAAACTTGTGTATATATTAATAGGTAGTTATATAGGATTAAATTAAAGTTCAGAAACAGCAAATTTATCTTATTATTACATTTGTGTAATTACAATTGTGTTTTCTCTCAAGAAAGATCTAAAGAAATAATTTATTAAGAATTGATGTTTTCTTAAATGTATTTAATAAAAATATGTGCTGAATCAGTCAGTTTAAAACTGTACAGTTAATTCTAGAGAGGTGTACACTATTTAATTATCTGAATCGGTATTTTTTATTTAACATACTTTTTTAGAAACAAGTAATTATAAGAGTATTGTAAAATTAGTTAATTCACAGCATTGAGTTATTAGTCAAAAATTAATTTGTATATATAATCAGATAGTAATCTCAAAAATGGTTATGATGATTATAAAGAGGACATTTAACAAAATTTATTTATATCTGAATATCAAACATCTTTTTGATATGCACATTTGATCAACCTAATCATATTGACTATGAAAAATGCAGTATCTAATCCAAATGAATGATTTCAGTCAGCTAAAATATAATTTTAAACGAAGTTATATATATATATATATATGTGTGTGTGTGTGTGTGTGTGTGTGGTTGAATCTATCATATGAACCAAAAAATATGCGGTATTTAATCAAAATGAGTTATATATATCTGAATGCAAATATATTTGTGCTGAAAAATTTGTGTATTTTGATCAAATACATTGATGGAAAAAAAAAAATCCCAACACTAGGAAGGAGCTGTGCTAGATAAACGAAATTTGGTAGGCGTGTTTATACATCTGAAAGATGACGTCGATTCAAATTTCGAGCTAAGCGCGTAAGTGTGGAGCTAGTAGCGACACTATGAACATGCAAATGAGGTTTGCTTTAAATAAGCGCTGTAAGGTTCGTGATCGTTATTTACAGTTGAGATTTGATGTAGTGGGTTAATGTTAGTCAAGGATGCCTCTGAGGAGACGAAGAAGCCATTATCAACAGCTCACTGAGTTTGAACGAGGTCGTGTTGTAGGGCTACGAGAAGGTGGGTTTTCTTTCCGCGATATTGCTGAAAGACTTGGCAGGAATGTATCCACTGCGCATGAGTATTGGCGGCAGTGGTGAAGGGAAGGTACTGCCTCAAGAAGACCAGGTTCCGGGTGGCCACGTGGTACTATTGAGAGGGAAGACCGTCGTATTCGGCGTATGGCTGTGGCTAATCGTACTGCGTCTGCAGCTGAAATTCGAGCAGCAGTTGGCACCACAGTGACACAACGAACTGTTACAAATCGGTTGCTTTAAGGACAGCTCCGAGCCAGACGCCCTGTACAGTGCGTTCCACTGACTCCAAACCACTGCCGTTTGCGACGTGAGTAGTGTCAAGCTAGAGCTCATTGGAGGACGGAGTGGAGATCTGTTGTTTTCTGATGAAAGCCGGTTCTGCTTGGGTCGCAGTGATAGCCGTTTGTTGGTCAGAAGGAGGCCAGGTGAACGCCTGCTAGTGACCTGTCTGCGGCCTCGACATACAGGGCCTACTCCTGGAGTTATGGTTAGGGGAGCAATTTCGTATGACAGCAGGAGCACTTTCGTGGTTATCCCACGCACCCTGACTGCAAATTTGTACGTCAGTCTAGTGATACAACCTGTTGTGCTGCCATTCATGAACAGCATTCAAGGGGGTGTTTTCCAACAGGATAACGCTCGCCCTTATACCGCTGTTGTAACCCAACATGCTCTACAGAGTGTCGACATGCTGCCTTGGCTTGCTAGATCACCAGATCTTTCTCCAATCGAGCACGTATGGGACATCATTGGACGACAACTCCAGCGTCATCCACAACCAGCATTAACCGTCCAAGTGCAACAAGCATGGAACTCCATCCCACAAACTGATATCCGACATCTGTACGACACAATACATGCACGTTTGCATGCTTGCATTCAAAATTCTGGCGGTTACTACGGTACCAACATTTCACATTTGAAATGGCTTTTCTCGCCAATGGCTCTACCTGTGACCTTAAAACTTTAATCAATTAAATATGTTACCTAGACAAATGTATTCCTAAAATTTCATTACTGTACAATAATTTTTTCTTGGTGTTGGGATTTTTTTCCCATCAGTGTATAATGGAAGAATTATGGAATACAAAGTATTTAGCTAAAAATGATTTATGCAATATTTTTTCAGAATATTTTAATTAAAATTATTTATATTTTTGTTATTTCTATGTGTGTAATTAATTACCAAAAATTACAAAAGAGAATAAACATTATCTAGGTAATGTTTCCCAACGGATTGTAAAACCCTCTGCACTTTTGCGTTTGTGTTAGGATGAGTTTAATTCGCTAAAATAGTGGAGAGAGGTAAGATGAAAGGAAATGTTTACATTCAACAATAAAAGTTAAACTCAGATTACTCGAGGAAATAAATTAAAAAAAATTGAATTAAAATAGTAAGGTCAGAAGCAATGGAAAGGATGGAAATCAAGGTCAAAGAATGACGAAGAATTCCAGAAATGCGCTCATCCTTCTGGGTCTTACCCCTTATTGAGATAGAAGCGTCAAAAAGTGTTAGTCTCAGGATATTGAAACGAACAGTAAAAACTTTTGATATGTTTGTTCTTAAATTTTTACTCTTAAATAAATGAATTCTTTAATTCTGGAGATAGAGAAAATAAGTCAGATAATTATATTTCATACAAAGTCACAGTTTGTTTGTTGGATATTTCATTAAAACATTGAAAAATGAATTAAAAACTTTTTATAGCAAAAAAAAGTTTATCCAAAGGGAGCGGGGAAGTCGTTTCGAAATGAGAAACCAGGTTGCCTGCAAGTATCCCGAGGCCGCACATACGGCAATTCTTGGGGATTTGTTGCAAGAGATGAGAGCCAGATGCCTTCGTTTAACCCTTTCACTACTGATCTAGGCCAACAGGCAATGCTATTCCGGAAGTCGATTTTTGTTTCAAATGAGGGATGTAGAATTGTAAGAGAAGTCGTTCTCAGTAGTAACTCGTTTTACATCCTATACCTCTCGTTTGAAACAAAAATCGGCTTCCGGGATAGAATATGCATTGCCGGTTGGGTCGGATCAATAGTGAAAGGGTTAATGATCTGAGGCGTTTGGTCTTGAAGTTTGGAGAGAGAGCTGACAAAATGTGTTCTCCCAGCACAGTCTAGGTGTTTTAGCTTGTTCAGTTAATGGACAAGCGAAACTCTCTTTTATTCAAATGTGATATCATATAAAATAGTTCCCTAAATGTCAAAACCCCTTCATTGGAATTATTCAAATGTTTCATGTGCATAGCGCAAATAAAATTCTTTATTCTAGATATTAGGTGTAAATAATTGGGTATTTCAAATTTGTTTTCATTACGTTACAGGATTTTTAAAAACTTTTTAACTTTTAAAGGAGCTAAGGAGATATTGAATGAAGTATGAAAAATCAATTTAGTACCTTTAGAATTAAAATCATTAAGCAATATATAACTATAAAATGAGAGGTTAAATAAAATTCCATGGCATTTAACAGATTCAGCAACAATAACTCGTCAATTAAAATATTTTGGCAATTATACGCTTAATCTATTCTTACACAAATGAGGATTCAGCAGATTAATATAAACTAAATCAAAACATTTTAAAGAAAAAATATGAGACTCTTAAAGCTAGGTACAATTCATTTATTATAAAATTAAGAGATCTTACTATAAGGCCAGGTCTTCAAAAACCCAATATTAAAAAGTTTTAGCGAAGAAAAAAAATGTTTTGTATTTATAATCCCTTGAAATATTAATTTTTTTCACTTCCATATTAAATCAGACATTTATATATTTTTTTCTTGCAAATAATAAAAATACTTAGATATTGATACTATTGCCATTCTGATTAATAATTGAGGTTCTTCCGTTTCTTTAATTTCGTCCATTCACTTATTAAATAAAAACGATAAATTATTAAATACAAACATTAATCGAATCATGAATCTAGGTGATAGCACTATTTTCAATGCCAAATGTGTATCTTTTTTATAAATAATTCATCTATCAAATTACTTTTGTATTTTTTGATAAAAATGTTATAACAATCCTCTCTGATTAGGAAATAATTGACATTATTTATATGTTATGAGTTTATAGCGAATGAGGTTTTTAAAACATGTTGAATCACAACAGTTTATGTAACCTGAGAAAATGAAAAAAAAAGCACAGGATATCTTAAATGACATTCTATTTATTTAATAGTATACAAAAAGTTTCAGTGTGAACAAATATTTAATGCCTTCATAATTCCTGGTGAAATAAGTAGAGAAAACAAAATAACATGTATAATATAATAGTAATCACTGGCTTTTTTTGAAAAACTAGGTAGACAGATCTTTCAGCATTTGTTTTTAGATAATTAAAATTTATTCAAAATAATTTTATTCTCAGACATATCCAATGAAATTAACAGCTTCCCCCATTTAATAAGAACGCATTAAAATACTTAGAAAAATTATTCGGTAATATATCACAGGCATAACTTAAATTCTAAACTACATTCAAAAGAAAGCAATATGAAATATTTCGAATATTTACTGCTGAGCAGGGTGCTTTTGAAAATCTTCGATTTATATCCAATCATAGTACGTTTAACATTTTATTTCATTTATCCAGTTGAAGTATTAAACTATTTTAAAATTAAAATCCTGTTTGGAAATAACATTTTTTTTTTTTTTCAACTTCAAAAGAAAAATGATAATATGTAAATTTTAATATGATATAAATTATGTGAGATTCTGTAGGTCTCTAAATACCAATATGTATGTTTGAAATATAGTATTTTCAAGAAATTTACATCAGTTTACAAATTGATAAAATTCTGAATAGTGTTAAATCCATCATTGCTTTAAAATCTACTTTAAAAACTCGGTGAACATTTCAATAAATTTCATTTGAAACCAGAACATGTGTTGCATTTAATAAAATATAGCACATTTTATATTGATTTTATTAATCAACAAAATATTTGGGAAAGTGTAGAACTAAATTTGGCATTTTTATTTCTGGCGAAATTTTAATGAAGCTCAGAATCAAAATTCTAAATCAACTATGCAATATTCCCATATTGCAAGGTGATAGACTGATTTCTGATGAACTTTTAAGCCTTCAGACGTCCAGGCCTCTAAAAACAATTTAGATTTAGAGTGTTATTTTTTCTTTCTTTTGGTATTTGATACTCACAGGATTAAAATTTCTGTGGTTCATATCGTGTTGTAAAAACATATTATATATATATATATATATATATATATATATATATACCTAAATGTTACTATAAATGCTCTTGAAAACATGAACTGAAATTTGCCTCAACTTGCAAAGTCGAATCTCAAAATGATGGCACTTGGAACTAATAAAAATAATCAGTGTTTCTGGATGAAAAATAAAAATAAGATCAAATAACAACTGAGTGTCCCTTTATACTAACAGCTCCGATTGCATTGATATTTTCAAAAGGGAAGAAAAAAGAAAATCTTTATGATACCGAAATATTATTTGTTCGAAAGACTCGTAACAGTGAAAAAGTATAGCACAATTCATGCCAATGATAAACATTTATACATTGAATAAAGTGAATTGTGTTGTCAACAAACAGAAAACTCAAATAATTTTAAAACAAGGAGCCAAGACAACTTTCTATAAATAGTCTAGAAATCGTATCTCTACTGAATTGAGAAAAACTGAAAATTTTACGGATGAATTTATAAAAAAAATTTAAATGTAAAACTTAGGCACTCGAAAATCGTCTAGTTCCGTACGATACCATCAGAATAATTCCTCAGCAATTAATTGAACACAACAAAATTCAAGATAAATGCTAGTTTTGTCTTTTGTAATTACACGAAGATTATAATTTTACAATCTCGTCAGGGACAGATATAATGCCATTCACTGAAGAATATTTATCTGTTATTTTTAGATATATAAAATTAGTAATTTGATTGTGGAATGGATACTATGAGTTTTCAGTTAGAAACTTCGATCATGAAGGGTGAGCAACTGTTCTCCAAACTTCATAAATAAGGATTTAAAAAAAAAATGCTTTTGGAAGTAGCAAGAGATAAAAATCCTTCTTAACATTAAACTGAGATAGTTAAGAAATAAAATATTTGAGTCAAAAACGAAAGAAATAAAATAAAGGCCCCCAAAAATAGAAAGAATAAATTTGCTATCCATTTTTTACCCTTTATAAAAACCATATTTTTGAGACCGATATAATCAACAGTACTATTTTGATGTGAACTATATTTTAGTAGTTCAGAGGAAGAAAATTTAATCCGAGCCTTCATATTTTATCAAATACTGCAATAATGCATTAACTTTATCAAAGAATGTTAATTACAACATAATTTTCAAGGTAAATTTTCAATCTTTAAATATTCAAACAGCAAAAAAATTACAACAATGTACTTACTTAGGTGAAATTTCATAACAAAATAGACAGGAAAGAACGTAAAATATACCGTCATAAACTACCTATTGTATACCCAGAATTGGCCTTCAGTTATTTTTTTCAAAAAAGAGTACTACAAAAAATGTACTCATACAAAACACAATAACGTATCAGTTTATTTTTAGATTATTACATTTAGGAATTTTCATGTTTTAATTTAGTTTGCTGACTCATGTGGTTCATTTTTTCTTTAACCGCTTTTAGTTTTATGCTGAAATGCAACAATAAAAAAAAAAAAAAAAAAAAAAAAGAGAACGCATCCAAGTACCACAACTTCCTGCATACTTTCTTTCATACCTGGAGCAGGTCCTCAGAGCACCAAATAATGTGCACTGAAGACGTTGTGTACTTCTAACACAAATGTTATTAATATTTTATGTATTTGGTCGCGAAAAGGCGTGAGAAATGTAAAAACATTCTCTACATGAGCAAATTTTTCCCTTTGTCTCTCTCTCTCACACACACACGGGAATGGGGACACTGTCTTAAAAACAATAACGTCTTGTAAACGGGCTAAATTACCGTTCAGAAAGCTAGTAAAATAATTTGCCAGTAATTTGACGATACCTTTGAAAAAAGTGTTCGAAATAGATGCATCGCAATAGATTTATGGTCGAACAAGGTATTTGGCTAATTTGAAGTGTTTTTAAATTTAATTTGGAACGACTCGAAATTTTCTTTGCTCAATAAATTTCTTATTAATAAAATACTAAAATATCTTATGTAACAGAATTTATTTTGTTTGAAGTCAAGTCTATAAATGATAGTTAAAAACATTTTGGGGGTCATTTATATATAGTCATATTTTAAACTTAGTTATATATAGTCATATTTTA
>JAPMOQ010021776.1:1117931-1201156 GCA_026543055.1 Argiope trifasciata | reverse complement strand
TTATATATAGTCATATTTTAAACTTAGTTATATATAGTCATATTTTAAACTTATAGTAAACAGGAATAAATAACTTTTTAAGGGCTATAATTTCCTACAGCACTTGACTGCAATTCAGTGTTTCCAATTAAAAAAAACATTCTACTCTCATTACTTTTTAACAATTTAAATAAGTTTATTAATGTAAATTAAATTTTTATCAGTAAATATTATTCCATTGTTCTTTAAAATTTCAGAGTTTATTTATATAATATTATTTATTAAAACTATTCAATATAATGAAAGAAACACTCTTCGTCTATTTAAGTTTAAAAATCATCGTTTTCTCTTGTTGCATTTTTAGTAGACATTTTTCTTAATTTAAATTATTGGATACATCAAGTTATTGTGACGGCTTCGATTAATCGAATTCCCCTCTTTTCATTATTTCGCAATATTTGCTCACAAAATTATGATTTGTTTTATTCATCTGTAAATATATATATAGATATAAACTAGCATTGAATGTTCATCACAACATAAATTAAAAAAGGAAGGTTACTCAAATACTGGGATGCGAAATAAATTTTATTTTTAATATTTCCATTCGAATGCAGTAGGCATAATAATGACGAATGAAAATTCAAATTCAGTTGAATTTCGAAACAGTATCCACCCCACTTTTCTAACATCAAGGTCTTTACTTTTTATTCCTTTATAACAACTTATTTTATTCTTTATACATTCGAAGTATTACGATTTAATTCATTTCTACAGACGTATATAAAAAAACAATCAGAATTTTGATTTGAATCTGGAAACTTTTTATTTTTATAAATCAAGCATATATATATATTGTTTATTTCTCTTTCTAATGTGCTTATTAATGGTATTCTCAATGGGTGTAATTAATACAATACCCTTCTTTATAAAGAAATTTTAACTCACTTCTTGATGAGGTAGCTCTGAAAAAGTACACGTTTATATTCTTTATGACTATTCACAATTTTAGTTTTTGCAGAAATAACTTATGAACTGATATACTAATTTATTTAAATTTTAAATTCGATGTTAGTGGCCCTACTTGATAGTGAATTTGAGAAAACATATATAATAATAATAATTAATGATTAAGTAGCAAAAAGCAAAATCCTATTTTTCAGTCCACTAGTAAATGTGCTTTTTATTATATTTATTTTATATTCTGCATGAAAGTTCCCCGACAGCCACATACTATCGAAAATTGTTTCCAACTAGACTCTATACCTCCAAAGGCCAGCCCTGAGTACAACTGAATAAGTTGGACATCCATCTGTAAAAGTCAATTCCTTGAATTTAGAATAAGGGTTTTATTATTATGCCCATCAATTAATTTTTTATCTCTAAAATGTCCCAATTTTCATTAAAATATCAATTCAAAAGCTAAGGAAATCACAAAATATTATTAAAATGACAGTACAATTCTGATTAAAAATCTATCAAGATATAAACATATCAGCAGTGCATAAGGCAATAATACCTTATAAGACAAAAACAATGCAATTTAACATTTATAAACAATAAAATATATGAACATGAAAAAACAAATTTCGAGCTTGCGATCTTAGGCATAAAACAAATATTTTTCTTTTCAGAGACTTTTTGTTTTCACATCACAAGATTTTCTTTAAAATGAATAAGAAATTTCGATGGAAATGCTTTTTTACTACTTTTTGTCAATATAAATTTCGCCACACTTTGTAGTTTAAAAAATAATATACACATACAGATTTTTTTAGTAACAATTTTAATCAATAATTGGCACAGAAAAATCTGAAAAACAATTACATGGTGAATACTAAGATTTTATTAAAAATCGCGCTCTAAAACTTATTTTCATTTACTTCGAAAACTGGGTTCACTGGTTTCATTTTTTAAAAGTCATTCTAAGTTAATAACATGGCCAAAAACCAAGTACATGAGAGAGAAAATTATTTTTCGGGATGTATTGAGGTTTTATAGGCACATTAAAATATATTAACTAAAAAAAAAATTTTAACAAAAAATAAATAAATAAATAAAGTGAATATTTAGTTTTATACAAAAATAAATTAAAGATGAAACAAACCATTTAAATGAAAAATATACAAATAATAAATTATAACATGTCTCCAAAAACAGTGCAATAAAAATGACCACACTTTTACATCATTAATCAATTCAGTATCTAATTTAGCATATGTGTAAAGAGTATTTTACAACTGAGTTGGACAGAGGAGTATGAAATGAGCAAAATTTTATGAAATATGTGGTTGACAAAATGATCAACAACAGATGATTTCATCCTAAGTGGAGAGAGCCGGATTAGTAAAGAGGCAATTGCTCATTGGCTCAACAACTTCAGAGAGGCCCTGAAGCTTCGTTTCTTTTTATGGTATGCCCTTCAACTTATTCAAATTAAAATGTCGGTTGAATTTTGGTACATTATTCTAATATATTAATTAATTGCCTTGCGTAAATTTTAAATTATGTCGCTTTAGAATTTTTAAAAAAAGTATCTTATATTTAAATAAAATTTTGATGGTGTTAAAAAATCATTATTTCGTAAAAAATTACTTTTAAGTCTTGCATTTTTTATACCTGATATATTAAAACCAAATCTCTAAAAATGATGCGCAATTAAATGCTTCACTATTTGAGTTTGTAAAAAATTGCTACTTAAAACTGCTGAAATTGAAATTAAATTAAAACCATTAAAAATATATCTAGCTTTGAAAGTTGGGGAATGGGAAGTCCGGCACTGTAAGTGAATTAAACAAAAATTTTCCTCACAAGCAGGAAGAAAAACCGAGTCACTACATTTAAAAAGGAATGTTCAAATTAAATGTTTTCACCGTAGTGCAAGTAATAGCAAAAACAAAGTCCCAATAAACAGGACACTTAACACATCAATAAAATGCATAAATAACAATTGATAAAACTGCATAATAAAGGGTGTCCCGAAATTAAACCAAGGTTTGAATTTGTCAGCAATGTGCATTAAAGTGATTACAACCCTAATAAAAAAAATACCAATTTAAGGCTGATAATTCAGGGTTAGTAAAAATGGAGGGTTAGACGACAGAAAAATTTGCTTTCATTGTTTGAAAATTCGTAAATCGATCCCATAGATCGTGTGATTTAACAGCACTGGATTTTTTATGGGGGTTATTTGAAGTCAAAGTTCTATGCCAACAAGCCTACAAGCACGCATACATTGAAGGAGGAAAACCAATGCTGCATCAAAGAAATTCAACCACATTTATGCAAAATGGTCACAGAAAATTTCAACAAAAGAGTGCGTAAGTGCCAGCAAAGCCATGGTGGCAATTTTCCCTACGAGTTATTCCATACATAACCCTATCCTGTGAAATTTACGATTCAAATAAATTAAAGAAAAGCTGTTTTTTTTAAAAATTTAATTCAAAACTTGCTTTTACACATTGTCCGATCATTTAATACCCCAGTTTTACTAACCATTAACTGTAAAATGCGTTTTAAAAAATAGGGTTGCCAACACGTTGCTGCACGAATGGTGACAATTTCATATCTAGCGTTAATTTTGAGACACTTATTATATACAAACTCATCTTCAATAATAATAATAATAAAATCTGTACATTTTTATATATTGGTATGCTTCAACGATGTAGAAACAGTCTCTTCTGAGCTCGAAACTTCTTTCAATTCAGTAGAGACCGACTTTCTGCAACACTCTGGATCTGTAGAACAACCTATTAATCAACCATGCAAAATTATCAAAATGAATAATAATCTGTTTCATAAATTACAAATAATCATTAAAAAATTAAAATAAATATTGCTATCTAAATGTATTTTATTTTCATTTAATCTTTCACGAAATATTCATTAAAATAAAAAGTTAATAAATTCAAATACAATATAATTGCTAAATCATGATTTCAGTTTGGATAATCAGAAAAAACTTTCAATAAAAACTTTCTAAATTTTTATCTCATTAAACATTGCGTTGAGGCAGGACTGGAATATTAATAAGCATTGTAAGCAACGACCTAGGACTTCCACCCTCTCAAACTTCAGAGATCAAGGGACCACAACATTTTTTTCATCTTTTTGTAGTTATTTAATTCACGCTTTCATTTAATAATAAAGGCCATGCAGTAAAACTGATTCAAATTCAAATCAAGTTTTGTAAAGGAAAACTTTGGAACATTATTCTAGTAACGTTTCTATAATTACCATTCCCAAATTTTATAAACATGTTATTTCATAATTTTTAATTTTTTTAATATTAAAAAAATGTTCGATTCTATTATTAAATATTATTTAGATTATGTGAAGAAAAGTACACTCATTATTTTTTCCTATTTTGTCGAGAATTTATTTTTTAATTTCATTTGCGCATTTTTTTTATATGCGATATAGATTCTTTCAGCTTGTCAAAATTTGCTAGTTAACGCTTCTTACATAAATTTTAAATGAAAGTTGGACCCCGTATTTTGCCTTACCTAATGGGCTTCTAGGTTTCACCCTAACCTGAGTAGAGGAAAAGTTTCTTTATATATTATTGTAAAATTGAAAATATTATTTTCCATATTTTAAGTGATATATTTATTTCAAAATAAAGGGTGATTTTATCCATAGCATTTTTTCTAAATTTATTTAAACAACCATAATTCTTATAATTAGAATGTTCAGAAATTTATCATTCAAATTCAAAATAAAATAATTTCCTCAAACTAGCTTTAATAACAGTAATGTTTCACAATAAGAATGCTGAAAAGAACAAACTATTTGATACTGTAGGCTGTGTTACATTTTATGATACAGCAGTTATTAAAGGCAATGAAGTACTAAACATACGACTTAAAAATTTGTAAGAAGAATTTTAAAACATTTGCCCCTCAGAGTATCATAAAAGGTTCGTAAAAAAGATGATCTCAAAACAAATGTCAAAATGATTTAACATTACCAGCAGGGATGGTCTTCCAGACACTTTCTCGCATATTTCCCAATGACGATATTATCCCTTTATTCAGAATAAAATTGTAGAACTATTGGTATGTTATTGGCGAAAAAAGAAATATTGATATTGCTGAATGTGTATTTTGGACGTTTTTTCTCCTACCGATTGAAATCAAAATTTGACACAGAATCACAGCTGTAACCACAAGATCACGTACGCTATTTCACCGATTTAAGTAATTACGTTTACGAGGGCCGGCGTCTTGGGCTAGGGGGTAGAGTGTCTTCTCCGCGATATGGGCGGCCCAGGTTTGAGTCCCAGTTCGGGTTTAAGGCTGTTCTTTCCCTTTGTGAGGTATGTGATAGAGCCCTCCTGTTAAAAAGGGTTATACAAGCGATTGATTGTCATATTCATATGAGATAGAAGTCAGAATTCTACCCTCGTGTGCTCAAGAGCATTTACCCTCAGAAGCTATATCAAAAACTCGGCTTAAATCTTTGACTTCGTCAGCAGACTTGTCTATGACAAGTGCATAAATAACAACAACAACGTTTATGAGTTATAGAGCTTGCAAATATGTAGAAGTACAAAGTGACAGATGATCATACCTTAGACCAGGGATGGGGAAACTACGGCCCACGGGCCAACTCCGGCCCGCCGGAAGGTTCTATCCGGCCCGCGGATAGACTTTTAATTTGCTGGTCAGAGGCAAATTAAAAGAAATATTCATATATTATGTATCCATCTCCTTTTCTACTTTGTTTGAATATTATATTTTTTCTTCCTTTTTTTCAAAGAGCTGGCAATCTGTTTACATTCTCTATTTTTGTTCTGCAAAACATAAATTGAAGGAAATAGCAAACGCAGGCAGTTTTTAATCGGTAAAGTGTTAAAAGCGGAAGTTATTTGTTAGTTATAGCTGTAGATTGGCGCCAACAAGCTTTATCTTTTTCTTGTGGAGCAGACATATGGAAATTCAATATATTCAAGCAGAATTGGATAATTTTACCATGCCATTCAACGTAAATTGTGAAGCAGTGAGGTTAGATTTGCAGCTTGAATTAATTGAGTTGCAATTTAACAATCATCTCAAGCAATTGTTTCTAAATATGCCAAAGTTAGAGTTTTACAAATCATTATCGAAAGTAAGTTTCCCAAATTTAATATCTCATGCCCAGAAAATCAGTGCTATGTTTGCTTCATATTATATATGTGAACAAGTGTTTTCAACTATGAACCTTAGAAAGAATTATTTCAGAAGTAGACTGACAGATAAGCATTTAGCCTCGTTCCTTAGAATCAGTACATCTCACTTCGAACCTCAACATAAGGAACTTTTAAAAATGAAATCGCAATTTCATTTTTATATTATTTTATTTATTTAGTTTATTAGTTTATTTTTTCGCATCTCATTAATATATTAAATTATAATACTTGTATATTGTTTTTAAAATTTTAGAAAAATTCATCTTGGCCCGCCAAACTTTATTTTTTCAATTTTTGGCCCGTGATCGAAAAAGTTTTCCCATCCCTGCCTTAGACAGATTTGGATCAAAAGTTGATATCAATCTACATTTTATATGCTAAACTTAAATTGTATTCATCTAGCCCTGAAATAATTAAAACGAAACGATAAAAATCTATAAATTTGGTTTAAACTTCATATACCATACAAATTTAACATGTGCATGGCAAATTTCATCCTCTAAATCAAAGCGTTTATGAGTTATCATGTTCGTAGATTAAGAGACAAGCATAATGCCATAAATGTGTTATCTGAACTTTGGGAAGTCTAAACATGGTGATTCGTCGAAATCTCCAGTCCGAATTCTTTGAAGGTTACAATACCTTCTTTTTATTTCATATGGACAAAATTGAAATAAATTTAAACGCTATTACTACAAATACAGAGTGACTCAAAATAAAGGATCCCTGTTTGGGAGCTCAGGGAGAAAACCAGCCAACATAACACTTTCATATTTGATGGATATACATATCAGGCCATGGGAAATTGATTGGAGCAATAAAAAAATAATTTAAATAAAGACCACCAGATGAAATATGACACCACGAAAAGTTTAAGGTAATGAGTATGAAACATGGCACCTTCAAGAAAGATCAGAATACGAGGTATTGTAATAAGCTCCATTATTACATTAATAACGCACGAATTTCCCTAAATCGGATGAAAATTCGAATGTTTGACAATGTGAGTGGCACTGAAAGGGGGAAAATTGCTCAGTAGTAAATTGCTCTACAGTAAGTGGTGAAAAATTGCTCTATAGTAAGGAGGTGAATATGGATAGAACTCGTCGCGATGATTCGTGTAAGGTCCATCGCTTGCAAGAGTTAAAATCTGCTGATAACGACGTGCATAAAACGTTCGCTATAACTTTCTTGCCTTCGCTTTAACGTCGCTACTTCTGTCATTGAGCAACAATACTGAGAAGATACAGAGACAATCAAGACAAATTTCGTATAGTGCATGACCAGAGTAAATCTTTAAAAAATAAACATAAAATCATGCAACAAAAATCAAACTTAACAGATTTCTAAACATTTTTTTCCAATCTTTTAAATTATCTTTCTCCGGTAGGTACATTTCTCAATATTAAGCAGTCAGATTGCATAAAGGCATTTATTGAAATCGTAAAATGTAACACATGTAATGAGCAATTTTATTCTACATCATGTAATTTATATTAAATCTGCTCACAATTTCATTTTAAAAGGCATGGAATTAAAAAAAATGCATTACTATAAAACATTTCAACACATTATAATAATAGGAAAAAGAAAATCACAAAATATTCTTACTACATAAAACTTTATTTGAAGGTGAACATGTTGATGAGTGACTGTGACTAGATAAATTAACTTTCGAACTTGAATGCACTTCAGCATTTTGCACATAACTAGATGCAGATTTACCATGAGTTTCGCTACTCATAAGTGAAGAAAACTGGGGGCAACTGCTGGAATTTAGTTTCGCATTCGACTGAAGGGTAATATCAGGACCACCACTATAAATTCCGTGTAAATACCGGTACATTTCTTCAGATACGGTGCAGTAATCAGAGCCTAAAAGAAAAGAAGCAATTTTTAATTAAATGAAAACTTTTTGAATTGACAAACAAGCTAGGAGAAAAATTCTCACCAAGTTTTAATACGGCTTGATTATTTTTCACATAACAAATGGTACTATTATCGATGGGCCCTGGCAATTCTACAAATAAAAAGGAAAACATGAGAAGATAATTCAGCATCATTAATTATATTAAAATTAATAACAGCTGTTTAAAGATAACCATAGAATATATAGGAATTATATAAATCACACTGAAGTTGAAAAGCTTTTTGTAAACATAATTCATTATATATCAAACAAATTAATTTCTCTTGCTTTGACTTCAGACTAGTTCCAAGCCCCCTTTTAAATTTTATTTGGAACTTGAAATGTAAGAGTTATCTATTGTTACAATTTTAACAAATTGAAACAATATATTCCATTTTAAAACTTTATACATAGACGGTATTTAAAAATACCGCTTAAATCATGCTGATGTCTTCGTAATATGACTGTTTTTTTAAATGGCATTCAAAAGAACAAGAGCATACCTCTGAACACAAGTAGATATCAGTTAAAGGCTGCAATTAAACATCTTCCAATTATTAATTTAGTGCAGTTTAAGTGTTACCTCTTTCCTGGGCATATTCTGCACCAAAACTTATTTAGATGTAAAAATAAAATTGAAAAACTGATCGGAATAATACGTTACATAAAAGATTAAATTCAAATTTTATACCTCTGATTTTGAAAGTTAAACAATTTGCAGTGATCTAACAGGTTCTGTCGTCATATCTCTTAACTGTTCACATAATATTAAGACATATATAATGGAAAACTACACCTCCAACTTTTTTCAATTTATAAATTTTTAAAGTATAATTTAAACTTGCCAACAAATGAATATTGTTTTGCTTTTAGTCTTTAAGGAAAACTGCTGCAGAAAAGGATTCCTTTACATACAAACCCTATCAAGAACATGTTTTGAATATCATATTTTTTTAACCAGTTCTGATTTCTTTCTATTGCATAAGTACAAAAATAGAATTGTTTTGTTTCTAGCATGACTTTCAGTCTAGTAATAAAATACATGGCTTTAAATGCTTTTCAACAGAGACACCCCAAAATAAATAGGCACATAAAGATTAATTAATCATGAAAATAAATCTTAAATTTTTTTTAATTGTAGGTTATGCAATTGTGGATGAGATTATATTCAATGATGGATTAATTCAACATCATGTTGACATGTTTACCAAAGAAATTGCTACTTGTAATGTGTGTTTAAAGGAAACTGTTGAAACACATACATGCAACAGAATGTCATCAAAAAAATTCCTAACTTTTGTGGTCATGGTTGAACAGATAAAATTAATTCTAAAATCCAGTTGGAAATACATGAAAAAAAAAGTGAATTCAGAAAAGGGTTTCCATTACTTCTTTGGGAACAACTGTGCGAGTTCCTATTCCTGAGGCCAGGTCGACAAATGCCGTGGTAATTCTCCTATGATTCGGCAGTTGTAACGTGTATGACAGAGGATGGTTTCTACCTATTTGAGACTTCTGAGCGAATTTTAAAACAAATTTACACGTGGTCACAATTCAAGTTATGTCCTAAGAACATGCTAAAAATTGAAGTTATTCGTGACTATGAAATTCCTATACGATAGGTTATAATTGTTGAGTGGAAATGTCCATCTCAGCTTCATCAAATTTCGTTATTTAAATAATTTGGTTATCTATTAATTTTCACAGAAATTAATGAGCATTATTTGGGTTCTTAGAGTCGTTATTTAAATATAAAAAATTAATAAACTTTCCGATGTGTATATATAAAAGGTATTCAAAATACTTAATAATCCCATAAATCCTTTATTAAACTGAGTTCCAATTGTAAATGTTCAAAACATTAAGTTTAGAAACATAGCAAACTTTTTAGGAAAGCATTTCTACAGAATCCGGCAAACCACTTTGTTAGCACTCCGAAAAAACATAACGCTTGACATCCTAAGAAATTTTTTTTGTTGCTTAATTATATTTCGATTTTCATTCCTTTAGTGTGGATATAATATTACCAGTATTATTCCACTTTCAAAGCTCACAAAAACGATTTTCCTTTTATTCACAATTAAGTTAATCTTGATTTTTTTTAAAGTTATTTTAACAGCTTATGCAAAACTTTGTTTTTCAAAATGATTTTTATATTCATGGATGAGATTATATACGATGATGGATTAAACCAACATATTATGTTTACCAAATAAACTGCTACTTGCAGCATGTATTTAAAGAGAAGCTGGTGGAATTCAAACTCAAAACATTTCTCATCAATTTACTGAAATCATGTTCCTTTGAAAAAGATACAGCTGGAAAAATCTGTTTTGAAGGGACTCCATACATTTATTGGCTAACTTCTGACAAATGAAATGTCCATTTGCAATTTCTCATTTTTAAAATTAAATATCTCAATTCCCACTGAATGCAGACATAAAACATGCAATCTAACGGTAAAAATATGATTTTTCAAAGAATACCTTCAAGCATACTTTATTTATTAAATTTTTATTTGATCATTTACTATCAATACGGTTCAAATAGATATTCCTCATCTAAAGCTAGGATAACTTTTTTATCACCGTATGCTGAATTGAGTATTCTCAGTTTTATGGAAATCCGATTCCTAAACAATAAAATATGTGTACAGAAAAATATTCTTACCACCTCCTTTGCAAACGAAATTCTCCCAAATCTTAAACCAATTCATACTCAGTGCATAAATAACAGATGGATTTTCTAAGCGTTGGAATGCAGCATTCATCTGAAATTTAAATGATAAGAAAAATTTTTAAGAGGAAATTCAATCCTGTTACAAATAACAGCAACAAGAACATAAATCTGAGGTGGGGGGGGGGTATCATGGAGATTTTTCAAGTAGATTTAGCTAATGTAAAAAATCTTCTATCACTTAATCTAGAAATAGACTCCCGATTATTTGGAATAAATCCGGATAACAAATTATATGCACGAAATTAAAAGAATAGATATTTAAAAAAATTAACGTTTTATTATTCTTTGAAATAATAAACTCGGGTACTCTGTCATTTCGACTCTTTCATTGAATTAAGCAGTATAGTATTCTCAAGAGTAATTTTTCCACATAGTCATTGACTTCATGGTAATCAAGAAGCACACGTAAGCATGGAACAAAATAACCTGAACTTTGTAACTAATGAATCGTGCCATATATTACTACCGAGAAATAAAAAAAAGTTTACTTGGATTGAAAAACAAAATAAATGGATCTGGACAAAAAGCACTTAGGATATTAAATATATTGTCAAATTATATTTAAAAGAAAATTAATGAATGAAAAATGAATTATTTGTTTAGAAGGTGTTTAAAAATAAAACCAAGAAGGGGAAATAAGGCAAAAAAAAAAAAAAGTTAATGCAAAACCCTTATTGTAAAGACTAGAGATTGAAGGTAGAACCTAGGATTTCCCTTCCCAGTTTGCTAGGTGGGAAAAAACGTCAATATTTGACATTACCAAGAGAAAATGGAAGTAAAAATAGCACTAATAGCTTTTAAATGAGGTTCTTTTTTAATCGAATAATGAAAACATTATCTTGGAATTTCATGACCATGAAGTCTGTAGTAATAAATGTCTCTGGAGATATAATTTTAAGGAAAAGAATGATTTAAAATGTTCATGATTTAGAAATGTAAAATTTAATGACTTTTCCCACCTCACTCCCATCCTCTGAACTGTTCCATCGAATTTCTGCTTTTTATGAAACCTCATGAACCCTGCCGCAAATATATTATCGGTAGTCACCTATTCCCTTTTCTTTAATTTCGAAAGAACTAAAAACACTATTTCAGTGTTTATATATTGTGGAGAATTCCTAGACAAAATCTCAGTGACAAATGCAACAGGGATGTCATGTTTTTTAGATATATCAGAACAGTGCTCACTGGTTCCCCTTTTTATTCTCAAGAGAATGTTATTTCTACATTAAATATGGGAAACATTTTTATCATGCTTAAAATTACTTTGATGGAGAGACCATAGATATCAAGTTATGATAAAAAATTAATTGAAGTAAAAGACATTCAATACTTTCATTAAATCAGTCAGTTGCTAAATTATAAAATGTGAAAATGTATAAATAATACACATCCTTAACACAAGAAGCTGAATACAATTCCGATCCTAATAAGTACAAATTATTGTTCAAAAATAATGATCACATAATGTAGAAATTATAATATCAACTTAATGCAGGATCCAAATTTCAAAATTATATTGAGTTTGTTTGCCTGCATGAATGTTTTTGAAAAATAAACTTACTGCAGTAAACTCTTCTAGCTCTGTTTTTCTCTTTTCATTGATATTATTCTGTTCTGCTTGACATATTGGACATATATATAGATGAGTACAAGGTGGGCCACCACTAAACCTGAAATATTTTTAAAACAATTTATAATATTTTAACATTTCTCAGAATACAGCAATTTTTCAAATAAATAAATAAATTACAAAATAATTCAAAACAATTAATAAATCACATCAGTGTAATATATAGGTAATTAATGCTCTAAATGTGCAACATGATACTGTTGTAACTTTCTACATCTGTAAAATCGAACTACGTGCACCGAAATAATTATTCAAAGTCACTCAAAAATAATCTTCCTACTTCAATGGCCTAAGAAACACATTCTAGAGTTCTGAATGAAACAAAATTATGGTAACAATGACTTCAGGTCATATACTGGACATGTGAAATAATTTTTATGACCTAAATTTGCAAAATATGATGTTGGAAACAAACCATAAACTGAATAAATAAAATACCATTTATTCATAGGATCATCACGACTGCACAATATGAAAAAGTTTTATTACTAAAAATTATTTACTAGAACAAATAGAGCATTAGCATAACTCTAAAAAAGTTATGCTAATGGAAACACAAGCAGATACAATGTCTTTGCTCGTCTATGCAACATAATGAAGTAAAATATAAAATTTGGAGAAACAGACCAACTTGGCATTTCATACAAACAACAACTTGTTCATTTAAAGGCTGCTTTGTTTTCTGTTCCTCCTCTTTTAACTGGAATCTGAATCTATTCTGTCACTGAACAATAACATCAAGATAAAAGTAGTGAGATTCTTTAATCCCCCGGCTTATTTTTAGATCATTCGAACAAGATAGCACATCTCAGCATACTGATTTTCTCGTTTTTTTTTATGGCACAAAGGCCAATACTGGTGAAGCTGTTACTGGTTTTTTGTATAATAGTTGGGGCAGCATTTTAGCTGCACAAATGATCAGCATTTTAAAATAAGTCTTAATCTCATCATTTGCCAGATATCATTCATACAACTTCCAGTTTCAAAATTTTATGAAGAGTAAAATCTACCGCTCACGATCTGCATTTACAACAGATTGAAGGAAAGGGCTCGTCACCACGTTCGAACACTCTAAAAGGAAAAGCATTTTGTAGTAGAATATAGTTTTTTTTTTTTTTTTTTTTTTTTGCAATTGGAACACACTTGAAATTTTATGTGTGATATAGCATCTCAAATGACAATTATTGGTAGCTTTCTCAACAAAATAAATGATATGTGCATCATTTAAATTATCAATGGTTCAAATTTGATTTATTTCTATCATATTAAGGATTAACTTTTGAAATTTCAGACAGATTTGTTTTGACTTAAAAAATACAAGGGTTTTTTTACAAATAAGTTTTAGAAGAAAATTTGTATACATTTGTCCAGTTAAGGCACCCACAGAAAAAGAAAGAGTATAAAACACTGGAAGGATTATAAAAGGCAGAATAATGAGTAAAAATATCTAAGAATTATGATAATCGATCCACACAACTTAAAAAATAAATAAAATTATAATATTATTTCTTGTTATTTAATTGTTGTATTAGAACTATAGTACGCCATTTAAACAACTATACTTAGAATTATTATAGTCCATTTAAAACAAAATCTTTCTTGTTCCACTTAGTAAACAGCCAAATGAATGAAAATCCCTGCCAATAGCAGATAATTATAAAAATGAAATTACTCACGTGTCATAAAGATACTCCCATACAGCTTGTGGCAATACTGTACATAATTCATCAGCATATGCAGCTTTTTGGGGAGGAACTCCTAAAGGTAATTTAAAAACATTGAATTAACAGGAATTTTTTTCAAAAACGAACAAGCATTTGAAAATAAAAAATAGCTGATACCATTTTAAAATTCACAATTGCTTGTAAAGAGTTATGTAGAAATTCTTGCACATTTTTTAAATCTGAATGCAGCCACAACATAGATGTAAATGCAAACATCTGAATGCTGTGTTTGTTCTCAAAGAAAATAATCTTCAGACACAGACTATCAAAACATTCCTATAATATCGCCAGTAAAGTCAAATATATATGAGAACAAATGTGTTACAGTTATTTGTACCCTCTAACAGCATGGGTAATGTTGTTTTCATGATAGCCTTTATCTTCTATTCCATACACAATGTACTGTAAGGATAAATTGACAAAATACATTTGACAGTCTATCAGTGTGAATCAATATTATTATCATCGATTTGGGTTTGATGCTGCTTACCATTAATTTTTTTAAACGCGAGACAATCGCAGTATTGTTTTATCAATATATTACATTCACCACTTTAATTTTGAGATGGAATCCACTAGCTAAACACCACAGTGCTTGATTATGTACAGTCCATCAAAAAGATAGCTGAAGACTTCTTAGAACCCATAATCTATTCAAGTTAAATTCAAGGATCATATGTCATTGAACTTGGAAGTTATTTTTTATTTTATTTATTTCTTTATTACAAAGAGAGCATTTGCATTCGCATAAAGGGCCATCTGTACATTCATACTTAAATTTTCCAAATGTAACCCAAAAATATTTCCTCTTTTAAGTAATAAGAAATCCCCAGATATAATATTTTAAATAAATCGGTTAAAAATAACCGGTGAGAAACATATCTATAAATATAAGAAATTTCTATATTTTCAAATATAGCAAATATATCATTATTAATACTTTCGTTTATTCAAATTTTCATTTTACTAGTTACTGCGGTAACTTTGCTCTATGAAAGATTAAAATTCCTTTTTAAAATTCATACAGGATTAAATAAGAATATAAATTGCGAATGAAAAGGTGAGGTTCTGACTAAGTTAGCTGCCTAGGATCCACCAGGTAGAAAAGGGGGCACAAATAGGGAAATTCAAAAACTTTTATTTCATTGTTACTGAATAAACAATTTTGCAAAAAATATAATTCTATAAAATACTAAGATAATATCAACACTTTATTAAGTATTATTGATCCGACTTATTGCATTCAATTAATTATTAGATTATTTATTAACACCAGACCTTTGTTTCAATATCGAATACTAGCATGGACACCGGCAGTCCAGAGCCATAATACACAGAAACAAATACAACTTCATAAAGATATTAAATAATAATAAAAAAGGGTTAACCTTAAAAAATTATCATTACATTAAACATGCATTGACATCAGTTCAGTTTATTAAAAGTAGGGCCATATAATAGTCACTGCTGCAAAATATCAAAATTAGCCCAAGACGAATTTATTGTTTATTTAATTCCTAACTTAAATAAATAGCAGTATTCTCATGACACATGATTTAAAATAATTGACAATTCTGAACATATTTAACGATTAATAATAATAAAATAAGCTTACATTAAAGAATTCTTGAAGCAGCTAAAAAAAGTAAAAGATACATTTTTTTTTCCAATCTAATATTCCTTCATAATTGAAACAAAAAAGTATAATGTTGTTGATTTGCATGTTCAAGTTGCCATAAAACAATAATCATTTTGGCACTTCTTTTTATACTTTTTTTTACTTGAAAAATTATTAACTAAAAACAATTTACCTAAATCTCTTTATAAAAACGTTTAAATTTTTATTTCATTATTTAAGAAAATATTTCGTCGAAGGCTAGTCACACTGCATTACCCTACACAAGGAATTGTTTTTATACTTTATTCAGCAATATTTTATTCATTCATAATATAACATAATGTAAATTCGTATTTGGTACAGAATTTTGCTTTTATACTTTTTTTATTATTCAACATGCAAAAATCTTTATAAAAATATTTCAACGATTTGATGCACAATAAATCTACACACATATGAAAGCGGATAAACTGGCTTACTCTGCAAAATGGTTCAGAGAGGTTTCGTTCATGCACATGTGAATAACCATTGTTAAAGACTAAAAAGAACGAATGATAGCACAGACATCCCGAAAGGAGTAATTGTTGGTATGCTTGATCACAAAGTGAAGTATCTCGAATTTTGAGTGTGATTCAGTGCGTGATCTCGAGGCTGTGGCAGAAATTTGAAGTGACAGAAATATTACCTGATTCAGAGTCACAACCATTCACCAAGACCGTACTGTATGAAGTTAGACAACTCGGTTTAATCCTCGCAGGAGTACAAGGTTTCAACTAAATTGCTAAATCATACTAAGCCAAACGCATTCACCTTACATGTTAACACGAACATCGTACAAGAAATAAGGAGGAATACAAATTAACGGAAAGTATCAACATTTCCGTTAATTTGTATTGTCTCCTGGATGAGAAAACCCAGCGTATCTGCATGTTTTACAACACAGATTTATCAAATTTTATAAAATATTACTTTGATTAACAAAATTAATGCAAACAATTATAAGTAACAAATTAAGTTTACAACTACAGTAAATTAAATACAAATCACTAATTCTTTTTCTAAAAGTAATACAAAATATATCCTATTGTTTATGCCAGCTGATATTTGTGTGATGTATAGTAAAGAACATACATTTTAATATATTATTATGATATACAACTTAATATATCATTTTTTAACTATATAATTATACATAAAATGAGAATAGTTAGAAATTGTCTGAAGAATTAGTAGGCAATGAGCTTCCTTTATTTGCTAAAAACTAACCTAAAGCTATAGTCTGTCTGTGAAAAGAACACTTTCAGACAACCGTCTAGGTTTACGGCGAGCGCTACAGAAACAGGTTACTGTAGGAAAAGTTTATTTTGCAGAGGTAGAAATTCATTCAAGTTTTTTATGTTGGCACGTTTCGCGTCAAATTGGCGATATTTAATATTACTGCATTTAATTTTTAATAACAAATTCAAAGAATAACTCACTAAGTTGAAAATCATTTGCGTACTTGAAATATTGAAAATATCTGATATTGCTGTCATATGAATACAAATAAAGAAAATCAAATAGAAAAACCGAATAATTATTCGAATTTCTAACGATTGCAAAAGAAAAAAAAATTATAACAAAGTAAAACCATACGTGATAAAAAATTAAACGTCTTCAGTTCATTTGTTTTAAATTTATAAAGGTTATTAATATCAAATTCACTACAGCAAACGCGAGGTTATCTGTCTAATTTAACATAAAAACAATAACATAATTAATAGTTATTATTTCATAATTTGCTTTTATTCTATTATTAAGTAAAAGGTTCATTGTTAAATATGTTTGAAACCTTTCCCAATTTACATTTATTTATATTTCTGATATATATACTATTTCCCGAAACACAAAATTAACGATTACCATACTATCAATTGTGCTTGTGATTCTCTGTGTCTGTTTTTTAAATCGAAAATACATTTTAAAGAATGCCAAAATTTAAGAGACAAAAGAAAAATTATTAAATATTGAAATGCAGTTAATATTAACCAAAGAAAAGATAAATGAAATATAAAAGAATCTAAGCGAATAACTGCGATTAAAGCGAGAAGACGAATAAGCCACATTTTTTTTTATCGCTTCAAATTGTAGCCAAGAAAAAAGATACCCCCCCTCCCCGAGACTTCCGTCCCATACCAAGCATTCAATATGGATCTTACCAACAGAAACCTGTTTCTATAACTCCAGAAAAAACAGTCTGTAAACACAGTCTGGCAGTGCTCTTGTAGTGGATAGTCAGTAAATTTAGGACACAGAATGCATTAGAAATGATTAATAATAAAACTTCATAAATATAATTGGAAATAAAATAAGAGACAATACTGATGAATTTTATTCTTTACTACCGGCTATGATGAGCAATTGGTTCGTCAAGATTAAGGGTTTCTAAAAATTCCAATTATTTTGTGTAAATTGACCCTCATGGCTTCATCAGACAAATACTTTTTAAACTACAAATTTTGATAAAGATATAACTCACAGCATTTTAGAAGCCCTATCCCGTCCTGTCTATTGTATTATGCATTTCCCTGATTTTCTATTTATATCTTTATGCATTCAATTATATCATAGAAAAAGGTATATTGATATCTTTCAATCTAATTTGAAATCATATTAATATCGTATTTTTTTTAATTTTAAATTAGCTCATATTGCTTTATTCTGAAGTGTTCTCTTATTTCTAGATAAAAATCATCCCACTTTTTTATTTAATTTCTAACATGCGCTCTAAAAAATTGGTGTTTCTGTATTTCTCACGCTACAAGCGAAGGCATAAAAATCTTTAACATTCATGATATTCTATTCAAAGATGCCTAAGATGTCCTTTCCTAAATCGACATGTATCAACAAACTCCTTATAAGGATCTTTTAATTTTAAGCACAAACAAACAAATTTCATATAATTTTCTCATTAGTTCCGATCTATAAGGAGGTGTTTCATCTGTTCTCCCCGTGCACAAACCATGCCATTCTGTGTAAAAAATAAGTTTAATTTCCGATTTGTCTTTTTATCGGCCACACATCTGCAAAATTATGTTATATAGGTTAAAAATAATGGTATTATGTACTGAAAGAGTAAGAAATAAATTTATGATTTAATCTTCTGGATTGGGAAAAGTAATTCGATGCATATTTATTCACTTGAAGCAAGAATAGTTCATTGCCCGAAAAATAAATATATAATTGTTTAAATTTATACTTTTCCGAATTAATTTCCACATCTTATCATTTTATAGGTATTTTTAACAATTAAAATTTTAAAAAATAAGCAAATAAAATGATGCACCGTCTTGAATGGTGAGTGAGAGTCATCATCTGAGTGCAAAGGGTTAATATTCAATAATATTGTGGCATGCGTAAAATCAATATAGAGGCATTTCAGAATTATACTACTACTTTTTAAATGTTTTAATCAAACTGAAAATAAAGTTTTCACAAAAATTACCAAGTTATGGAAAAAATAATAATATAAGTAATGGAAGCTGCACAATGCTTTACTGTTTCAGTTAACACTAAATTGAAGACCAGGACATAGCACAATGTAAGATGGCATTATCACACATCTTACATTAAAAAAAAATTCACTTTAAAAGCCTTTTACAATGCCATATGATAGTTTTTTGTATTTTTAATATAAGCAAATCAGCTGCTTTTGATCATTTTCCCAGAGTAATGATAACTGAAATCTATGCTTAATTTTAGGCTAGGTATAAATGGATCAATGAAAAGAATGTGTCTCCCAAAAGGAGGGAAAGAAGGTTACACTATCAAAATATTAAAAGTCCATAATGCTAAAAATAAACTTGTTTAATTCAAAAAATATTATTTCACAAGCATTCAAAAATGAGACTTTAATAAGCCTGTCAAAAAGAAAATTTGAAAACAGGTATATTATATATATATATAAACAACAATAAAAAATAAAACCTTACCTCCATGAATACATAAAAAATCAGTATTAGTAATAGGCCCAGGCTCAGCAAAATTATTGAATTTATTGATCCACTGTTTGGAAATGTGAAACTTGAGCAGCCCATGCTGAAAAATAATTTGAAGTTCTATAGTAAAGCTATGAGAGAAAATTTTCTAAGAAAAAGAGTTACTACAAATAAAGTTTTATTTATTTTTAAATGTAATATACTTTTTGAGATGAAACAATCTAGAAAAGCGTTGAAAATAGGGTTTGCAAAAGAGTTTTTACATCCTGAATATTGCACACATTGTCTATTTTCTTTTACAGCAGAAAAATCTCTATTGACAGAACTCCTTAGTATCTTTGTTTCTAATTTGTAGAACGAAAAAACACAATTAGGATTCAAACAAAAGTACAGTAAAACTCGAAAAACGTACATTTTTTGAAATAAATCATCACCAGCAACGCTTTAGCTAAATTAAAGCATTTCTTCTTATTGTTCTCTTAAGCCAGTGGTTATAAAAATGTCTGTTCAGTGAGGATTGCCAGCGACATTACAGGAAATCCAACTTTCCGTCAGGATATCAGAAGGTAAATCAACCAAAGAATTCGTTGCAACCTCTTTTAATGTTTGTATGCGTATCTTTGAGATCGGACTTTCTCCTCCTCCTTTTTTTTTACATTTGATGCAATGCTAATCTGTAAAGTGGTTCGTAAGAGAGCATTCACCATGAGTTTGAGTAAGATTAATAACCTTGCAGTCCACATAATTAAGCATTTTTCTGAGTATTTTATTTTAAGAGCAATGACTCCATGATACATCTAATTTAATTATTAATTATATAAACGTCTAGATAGGAATTTATAATTCTCTTTGACATTCTGGATAATAATCACTGTGGATAATCTTCGAGTTTCACTCAAAGTTGAATTGTCATTGCAAAAGGTGAGTGGCTACCATTGCAGCAGCAATTTTAACTGTGTGAAGTGATTTTTTAAAAAAAATTAAACGTGAATAAAACGAGTTTAAAGTGAGTGTTTCAGTTTTGTTAAAATATTATCAACACATTTGAAAATATTTAGAGAAGAAAAATATCAATTGAGGTTTGCTTCAGAACAGAATCAAATATTGACAGTAAAAACATTTTGTAGTTTATTATCGAGTTTATCAATAACTTTAAAATGCAGCTGAAAATTTTGAAATAAGTAGATTAAGTAGCTGTCTGGAAAGCCACAAGGCTAAGAATGGACAGTAAGAAGGTCCATTTTATTTCGTATTATTGCCAAATAATAATAATTTTTTAATGTGAAAAATTAATTCTATGAATGATTAAATATTAGGATAATATTAACACTTTATCAAGTATAACTGGTCTACTTCCTGGCTGTTTCATCGAGTACACTTAGTTATTAGAATACTTATAAAACCGAACATCTATTTCAATAATACTGCACAATAATATGAATGCCAGACAGCCTGGAGTTATAACAGATAAATTAAAACATAAAACATATTAATCCAAAACTTTCTGGGGGTGGAAATCTTTTTCCTCTAACTCAAGGGCGCTTTTTTAAATTTATTTACTTTGAATTTCAAGGACATTGCACTCATGTTCTAACTAAAAACATTCATTTAAAATTCAGAATATTTTTCTCAATATTTACTACAAGTTTTCAAAGGTCAGTGAGGTCTTTGTTTTGACTGAGTCAATAATTTTCCTTCTATCATATATTCTCACGAAGAAAAAGAATTTTTTATGCAATCATGAAATAAAGAAGGAAAAAATTCATACAACTGTTTTGAAACTACGATTTTCCTTTTTTATAATAAATGTTGATTACTGATCGACACTGATCATCTTGGTCTTATACCCAAAGAATGACATTGTTTTGTGAAGATTTCAGCATATTTTCGTTCTCTGTCTGTCCATACTATTTAAACCAATATTTTATATATCCGGCTTTGCTCGGAATTAAAATAATTTCAAGCATGACAATTTTAGTGTTAAAAAATTTTTTCATAAAATATATTATACAAAATTCTTTTATCGGTTGAAATATTATAAAATAAAATGAGAATGTCAATTGAACAATTAGACACTTTTAAGAACAAACGAACTAATCGAATTTATGCTAATAAAATTAACAAGAAAATAAATAAGATAAACAGCAATAAAAGTGCTTGTTTCAAAACCGTCTGCATTTACTTTATTACTTATTAAATTTGAATAAAATAATACAAATTTAAAGAAATATTGCAAGGAAACGAAAGTGGTATAATAGAAAAGGAGCAAAATTCAAATTTTAAGATCGTATATAAATATTTCTTGCAGAGTTAGCTTCGAAGTTATTGTAAAAAGAAAAAAAAAAAAAAAACGGTATAACTACAAGTAATTTCTAATTAAAATGAACACAAAATTAATTTTTTCGCTTCTACTTATCTAAAATAATAAGTATGCAATGTTAATCTCATTTCAGCGTAATTGTTTAGAAGATACGTAACATAACACATACAACTGCAATGAATTTTATTTATATTGAGATTACAAATTTTGATTCTATTATGGAATTTTATCTATTCATTAATTTATTTTTTAACTGAATTTTTGAAAATGATCTTAGTATATATTGGGGCTGTACCAATTTTCAATTAATTGAGAAAAAAAACTCGGTACTTTGAAAAATCAATTTTTTGGCATCAGTTTAAAAAAATGTCGCTTTATCGGTATTAAGATCATGAATGATGGTTTTATGATGAATCAATCATCAAATCGATACTAAAAATTAATTCTCGGTTTCGCTTCGCTTAGTACTTATTTTTATTGCTCTTCATTCTTTTTTACCAATGAAAATAATTTTTGTTAAAATTTCTAAAAATACTGCAAAAATTTAATAGGTGAAAACACTTCTGAGTGGGTATTATGGAATAAATAGTTTTCCCTTCCCTAAACTGAAAGATATCACAACGTAATTTCTGTTTAAATATAATTAAAGAATTGTCTTTTATTTTTAGCTATAATTACAATTCAGTCAAATTTCTTTAGTTTCACTTATTTTAAACATTCGAAATATCTTCCGGAAATAATGGTAAAACAGTTTCACAATAATTTTTAATACCTTCATGAATTAAGCTCAAAAATCAAACAAATAATTAACCTCCAAACGTATATGCTCAGTTACAGATATTAAACATTGTATAGTTTTAAATATAATTTATAGCATTTATCCAAATAATTATGAAGATATAAGGTCCAAAAAAAGGTACTAAGCAAAATATTAATTATATTATCATTAAAAAATACACTTATTTATATTTAAAATTAACAGCAGATATGCTTCAAAAATATAAGAATGTTTCCTTCATTTTCGAAGCATATTTTTTTGTTTAATTCTTTCCATTATTTCTGAATTTCACAATACATTTCAAAAATATACTTACTCTATGCACTATAATGCATAAAACTAAATTTCTTATCAATTTTGATTTAAACGGAAATCGATTATTGAAGTATTACATGAAGAATATATATACGGAGCTATTTGTTATTTCAAACAATAAAACATAGAAAAATCTAAAGCTTTTAAAAAAAAAAAAAAAAAAAAAAAAATCGACAGCTTTTGATGTCTTTCAAATCTTCCCATAATAATGCACTCATAGGAAGTACCAGCTTCTTTTAATATAAAACATAATTACAATGTGAAAGCAAAATCCTCAGTCATAAAACTTTTTCTATTCATATAACAAATGACATGCACTTGTTTTAACACGTTTTTTTTATTGCTTAATTGGAAATCAAACTTCATGTAAATGCCCCTTTGTGTTAATGGAAATCCCGTCTCCCCCACCTTAAGGGGTATAATAATGGACAATGCGAAAGAATCCTGGCTAAAGCGCTTGCTATTAGCAGCTATTGGAAATTACAACTCCTTTCAAAATTCGAGTGCTTAGTCGGTTATAATTACAATTTTCTATAATGATCAAACTTTCGATTTTCATGACTATCAAAAATTAGTCATGGCAATATTTGCAATATTTTACGGCCGGATTTCAAGGCATTATTTTGTCAAAATAAATCCATAACACAGAAAGAACATATAATTATTTGAAATCCCACAGGATGAACTTTCTAAAAACAAACATGAAACTTTGAGTGATATTATTGGCAGGATATAATTCATGGATTAGTTACATAACAAAAAAATCATAAAATGTTTTATTTAACAGCTTTCATAAAATCTATATTTATAACTAATGTTTTACTACTTTGGTAAGAAAAAAAAAATGCAGATGATCTTTGTTATTCTTAATTAAAACTGATGAGTGTACAATAGTTACATAAGGGACTACAAGGAGACATTTTTTAATTATTATTATTATGAGAACTTTAAACGCTAATCTCTATCGACAATAAATGATTTCTTACTGCCACAGCTATACCAGAAAATGATCTTTACATGGATGATATACTATAATTTGCCTTTGATTAGTTAGAAACTCTAAAATGGTTCCAACCAGAATTACCTGACTTACTATAGCATGGAAATACGCAGTGGCGGATTTCCAGCTGAGCAGAGCAGGCATATGCATAGAGCCGCTGGCCTCAGGAGGAAGCCACAGCAATTAAAGAAATGTTATTACCTAGTTACCAAATAAATAAATTTGTAAAAAATTCAAACTTTATGAGTTATAAAATATTAAAATAATATCAACACTTTGTGAATTAAAATGGACCATTTTTATTTATTCTATTATGATCCCTTACAGAACATTCTGAAATATATGACGATATTCAAAAATGTATAATAGGAAAACGGTTCAAGTAAAATCTTGCCCCAAATTAATTAACAGTTCATACAGTTTTCCATCCTCAATTTTTTAGTTCAGTTCAAAAAGTTGTTGATAGATGGTGCAGCGAGTCCTTTTATCGTTTTCTCCGCATGCAAAACATCAAAATTCGCAGCTACTGTTTCCACTTTACAAGGAGTGTTCTGCAAATAAACGAGAAGCAGAGAGCTGAATAAAAGATTCTGTAGGAAGAAAAATTTTGGAAATGACGCATTCGATGAAGTAAAGGATTTTTCTATATGGAATTCCACCGTTTGAAGGAGTATCATTGCAACAAGAAGCTTTCAGTGGAAATTCCAAGTTGTTAAGAGCCCACGGCTTATACAATATAGCAATTGTACGAGATATTCAAACAAACTGATATTGTTGCAGATGAAAAAGTAATAATTAAAAATAATTAAATTGAAAGATTGTAATTTAAGTTTGGATAAAACAAATTCCCATAATAACAATATAGTTTCAAACTATTAATACATTACACAACTATCAAAAATTAATTTAAAATTAAATATTCATTTGCATTTCTAACTCTTAGGTCCTTAATTATAAGTTATATTTCTATTCTGTAATTAATAATATATCATATTTTTTAGACTGGAAACAAATTGTTAATGCCTAACCCCTCGGTACCCGCCACTACTTTCAGATCTAGTCCATCATTGCCCAGAAGAAAACAAAACACTAGGAATTTTTAGGAAATCTACAATGGTCTCTTACTACTTCAAAGTAATGAAAGAGGAACTTAACGCAGCAAAACTATCAACATTAACAAACATGGCTTTGGAATAAAATAAAAATAAACTAACCCACAATAAAAATAAACCAAAATGCCGCTTATTAATATATTTCAAGAAAACGTTAAGGCATGCCGAGCCAGACTATCTTTAAATATTCTATACATTGTCCTTAGAGTGACATCGACTTTCCATTCAGTAGATTCATGTTCATACTGTAAAATTCAACGGATTATGGGTAGTCCATATGTATCTAGAAATAAAATTTTATTTTCAAACTTGCATTTGGTCCTCTACATTATTTTATAAAGATAACTGTATGTCCAAACTATATAACTTCTTCACCAAGCGATATAATTTTTTAAAGATTATCAAACATAAAGCAGTAGTATGATTTAAAAATAATGATCTCCAGTACCTAAAAGTTCAAAGCTTTTCCAAAGCACATTACATTTTTTTTTATTGTTTAAATATTTCTTAAGCAAGTTTTAATGCCCGTAAAAGTTCAGATTTAAATTATTGCTCTTGAACTAAACAGTTCGAAATCGGCTTATTTTTGGATATAAAATTTGACTTTTTTGATTTGTCATATCTATTATATTCCTTTAAGAAACAAAATTCAAAATTCGTGATTTCTTCAGTAGGTACGCAATTTTGTATATTTTCTTCTTTTAGAATGACTAATAAGTACTTGATTCCCCACGTTACTTAAGCTTTTTATTTTCTGACAAGCCCATTCTAGCAAATGAGCTATGTCAGGATTCATATTTTTATCCGTCCAATTGTAATTAAACGCGAATTTTAGGCAGCTCATATACTAAAACCCCCCATTAATAACCAAATAATAAACAAACTACTCAACAAACTCGCGTATAAATGACTTAACACTGCGCTGCTAAAGCAAATTAAATGTTGCCATTCTAGGAGGAAAAACTTATTCTAATCTCTCGCGTGGTTAAAGCAGACTCGCGGATCCTCATTAGATGGTTTGGGAAAGACATATTCTTTGATGGGATTCACAGTTTTCGAGCCAAAAAATACATTTTGTCATCATTTTCGATAACTGTACTGCATACAATCAACCGAAAATTTTAAAGGGAATGAAATTGTTTCCCCATTCAAATGTAAATACACTTGTTCAGCCTTTAGATCAAGGGATAATTCATACTTTTAAATAAAAGTTTTTTTAAATGCTTGGAAAGCATGTTATAAAAGCATTGGATAGGCACGAAAAGTAAAGAGTTATGGTTTTAGATGAGAAACTATGTAGGCAAAAGTTGAAGTCGCAGAATCAGATGAAACCCTCAATGAAGACATCATAGACCCGAAACCATTAGACTTGCAGTAAATCGTAAATGAAAAAGGGTACAGGGTCAATGATATTAATGTGTCTGTTAGCATTCGTAACAAAATTGCAATCTTCTCACAAACAATTGTAAAAGCTTTCACATCTGACATTTTTGATGAAAAAAAAGTGTAAGTACATATAGAGATGTCGAGCATATTATCCACCCAACAAGATAGAAAAATCAAAGACCTGGAGAAAGTTCATCAGTACTTGGCATATATTACAGGAAAAACAGATATAAAATTTAAAATCGGAAGTGCATAAAAAAATTATTTCCAGTAAGCAGCATATTCACCAAACGATCCTGATGGATTATTTTCATGTACCAAAGACATTAAAATAAAATAATATGTAGTAACTATAAAAAAGTGTTTTTCTTATTACACTCATTCATTTGCAAATGTTTTTTGAAAATCTTGTTTCTGCCACCGAATCTTATAGCAATTCATAACAAGATATCATCCCCTTTTTCATTTCAAAAATTCCCATTTTGGATAAGTGTCATTAAAAATATTTGGTCCCTTGTGTGATGACTTTACAAGGGTTTACTGCAAATTGAAAGATTAAACCAAACATAGCAGAAAATTAAAAAACAGGAATTAAATATTTGCATCACAAGAAGAGTTATAATTTTGGCCAGTTAAAGGAATATAGATATCTTTGTTTTTATGAAAAATTTCAATTTACTGTGTTTTTTTTTAAATTTATTTTTTTATATTCTCTTATTTTCCCAGAGCAATGACAGCACTGATGTTTTTTTTAGAAGATCATATAATATGGGTTCGCACTTTTTCCAACAAAATGGTCGCTACAATATTATTATAGAATTTACACTATATTTAAATAATTTTTTATGGGAAGGATATCTTCTCCCCAATACAACCCATGATTATGAAATCAATTGGTCATTAACTTTTTTTTTTACAAATGAAGGGGGGGGGGGAGAGGTTGAAATGCTGATAAAAATATTTGAAAACATGAAAAATCTCACAACTAATCTTACTTCATTTCGACTGCGCTCCATAAGCTCAACAGCACACTGGCGCTTCTTAATCATCTCATCTCCACATTTTCTATATACAAAAATTCACAGAATTTTAAATTTAGAAATAAATATTTCATAACTCATTCAATGTAAAATTATGATATTTTAAATATTTCCAAAAAAGTTAACACAATTATTTACAGAGATAGTTTAATGGGAAAAAAAAGATTTCTTTATTATAACTTAACTATTCTAAAAAATATTTAATTATAAATCTAATAACTAGTCACTAATAATATCACTGCTCAGCAGAACCGAAGAGAAAATATAAATAATAAAGATAAAATTTTAAAATAGCCACAGGACTACAAGAGTTGGTGAATATTTAAAAGAATTAAATATAAAAAATAGGTATAAAGAGCATTCATTCAAAGATCATCCTTATAAAGTAATACTTGTAGGTTTTCCTTCCTTCTTTATGAAAAATTTATTCAATCAGCTCATCCAACATGAGGGAAAAAATATCTAACTAGAAGACTCAGTTATAAATGCCTGATAAATCTAAAATTTTCAGTAGGAAATTTAAGTCTTGACCTGCAATGCTGTGCCAATTCACAGATGAGCAATTTAAGATGTGCAGATTCTATATGCAATTGTCTAGTTGAAAAGAAGACTTTACATAGATGCTGATTTCAATCTTTATATGAAAGATGAAAAACAGATAAACAGAATTCAAGTTGGAATATGAGCTTTGATGGCATATGTTGCAAGAATATAATCTATAGAAGACTCTCATTCCATAGAATATATAATGGCAAATATTCTAATGAAACATACAAACATAAATTCAACAAATATAAGCAAAATGTCTCCTATCCAATGATAGGAGACATTTTGCCTATTTGTTTATTAAATCCTTAGAGAATTTGCCTGTTGAAACAACGGAGAATATCCTGTTCAAATATGTTTGGTATGTGTTAAGAAGAAGAAAGCAAATTTGTAAAAATATGTTGAAACTGAACAACAGATCTTTAATTTTCATAATGTTTAGATTTTTGCACATTCTCTCTGAAAATGATTTAGATTCCGATGTCCTGGAAACAAATGTCCACATCAACAAATGGAAACAAGTCTCAGAAGGTTAATTTGCTCTTACACAGCAAAGCACTGCAATGGTTTATCTAAATACTAAGCAGGTATACAAAGCATATTTGGAGATGCCCTATCACATCCAACTGCCAAGACTCCATAATAATTCCTACAAGAAATCAGTGATTGATTCTTCTGTGCATTCAGACATATCAAGAATCATAAGCCAGCTTCACTATCAATAAAATATACATTGAGTTTAAAAATGCATTTTCTATATATTTTCCATCCATTTTCAAGTTTTCAGTTTTTAAAAAATAGGTTTTGCAATCACTGTCAGTATTTTACAATTATTTGTGATTGTTAAAAGGAGATAAGCATATAACATTTTCTTCGTGTCATGGGATCAACACATGAACTCTAAATAGTCTTAATCTCAAAACTTACTTTGATGTTAGATGGGACTTATAATCTCAAGTCATATCAAAGGACATTGACCACTTTTAATGATTTTTAACATAAAAGATCACCATGTACAGCCAACAAGTGAGATTTTTGCAATTCTTAAGGAGCCACCTTGTTTGTCATCCAGGGGAAAAAAGTCAAAGTTAGAAATTCTGGGAAAGTATCAGCTTAAAAAGACCAGATTACTAGGATAAAATAAGGTTTCAACACCTGGTGAGGTGTGTGTCCCTGAGGAATATAAACAAGAGTAAAAGACTGACAGATTCTTTGCAGAAGGAATAATCTGAGATAAGTAATACCTGCTATGCCGAATTTGATGAAGATTAATATAAATTACAAGTTTTCCAATAAGAAAAATTGTAATACAGAGACAGTTGAATACAGAGACATTTGTAGTTACTCTAAGCTTAATTCAAATAAAATAATGTTTTTATTTTTAAAAACAAAAAGATTTATATGAATGTTCTAGCTCCTGCAAATATAACATTGAAAGTTACAATATAAATCAATTTAGTGCAATACGTTCCTCAAAAATAACACAGGTACACAAAACATTTGCTCCAGCAAGTTAAGATTTGGCACACACAAAAAACTGCATGTTTGTGACTAACTAGTAGTATCATAGTGAAGTGGGTTTATTTCCTGAATATACTCTTCCTTGCAAAACCTCAGATCATGCAGCAGCAACCCCCATTTTAGATATGAAGCACATCTGTAGATTAGGGATATAAAAATTGATTCTGCTTCTTACAAATAGATGCTTACAAATCTGAAAGTCCAGAATTTAAGAGTTTATTCATGTTTTACATTGCATGTTATATTGGCAATCTGTAGAATTGCTCTAAATTCTAAACGTTTTTTTATACAATACCTTAACTGTTGACATTCAAAATTTTCTGTTTCAAAAGTATGCAAAATATTATAAAATCTTATCAGCCTATCAGTCAAATCTCGCTTAACAAGCACCTCTCACAAGGAATGATTCATATAGTGAATTCCTCTCTCAATGAGTAAAACAAAATGTTAAAAAAATTACTCCCTTAGCGGAAAAATGAAGAGACATTGGGTTAAGGGAGACATAAGATGACAACGTTGACGAACACACAACTGCACAAAATTTTATAACTCAAAAAAAAAAAAAAAAAAAAAAAAAAAAACACAGGGAATGAGCAAAAAAATGGGGGGATGTATTTTTTATAAACGATATAAATGTATTCCATCTTTCCAAATATGAAAATAATAAATTAAAGGAGCAATATTACGTGCAAACATTTGTATATTTCCAACTCTAAAAAATCATTCGAAATTTATGAATTCAAATTGAGAACAATTCTTTTGAATAATATTTATATGCATACAATCTTACCGATAAAATAGCACATAAGCTTCACAGTGTCTAACCATTTCAGCATCTACAGCTGTCACATACTGATCATCGAATTCGTACCACTGGTCATTCAGGTAATTAAGGCAATAAGCTGTGTAATGTCCAGCTAAAATGAAACTCATAGGTTAAGTTGGATATTATCTATGAAAATGTGAAAAAAATAGAAGAAATGGTGATAAATACACTGAAGTGACAAAAGTCATGGGATAGCAATATGCAAATATACAGATGGCAGTAGTATCGCAGCGAAAAAGTATAAATGCGCAGTTCGTTTTCCAGAGCTTTCATTTGTGTTCAAGTTATTCATGTGAACAGGTTTTTCGTGATTTATGGCGGCACGACGAGAATTAACAGACTTTGAACGTGGAATGTTAGTTGGAGCTAGACGCATGGGTCATTCCATTGCGGATATTGTTAGTGAATTCAACATTCCGAGATCCACAGTATCAAGAGTGTGCCGAGAGTATGAAATTTGAGGCATCACATCTCATCATGGACAGAGCAGTGGGTGACCACCTGCACTTAACGACCGAGACCGCCGACGTCTGTGTAGAATGGTCAATGTTAGTAGGCACGCAACACTTCGTCAAATAACTGCAGGAATCAATGTGGGACGTGTCCGATAGGACTGTGCGGCGAAATTTGTCTTCCTTGGGCTATGACAGCAGAAGACCGACTCGAGTACCTTTACTGACAGCACGACATCGCCTGCAGCGACTCTTCTGGGCTCGTGAGCAAATCGACTGGTCCCTAGACCAGTGGAAAACCGTGGCGTGGTCAGATGAATCACGATTTCAGTTGTTACGAGCTGATGGTAGAGTTCGAGTGTGGCGCAGACCCCACGAAGCCATGGACCCAAACTGTCAGCAAGGCACTGTTCAAGCTGGTGGTGGCTGCATAATGGTGTGGGCTGTTTTTACATGGCATGGACTCGGTCCTCTGGTGCAACTGAACCGATCATTGACTGGAAATGGTTATGTTCAGCTGCTTGCAGATCACTTGCAGCCATTCATGGACTTCACGTACCCACACAACGATGGGATTTTTATGGATGACAATGCGCCATGTCACCTGGCCAGAACTGTTCGCGATTGGTTTGAAGAACATTCTGGACAATTCCAGTGCATGATCTGGTCACCTAGATCGCCCGATATAAATCCCATCGAGCATTTATGGGACATCATCGAAAGGTCCGTTCGTGCCCAAACTCCTGCACCATCCACACTTTCACAATTATGGACGTCTATACAGACAGCATGGCTCAATATTCCTGCAGAGGACTTCCAACGACTTGTGGACTCCATGACACGTCGAGTTGTTGCACTTCGCCGGGCAAAAGGAGGACCGACACGATATTAACAGTCATCCCATGACTTTTGTCACTTCAGTGTATATGTAATGCAGTATAAATTATATTGTATACCATACTACTCGTATAATAAATTCAAAATTAAAGTAATAATGCTACGGAAAAAAAAAATTCGTTTTGCACAATATTAAGAGATATTGAATTTTTTCCATGTATAAAAAAATGATTCGGAGAGCAACTGAAAGACGCTCATACATTATGCTGAAACGTTTTAAGGAAAGCGGGCTAACAATAGGCGTCTAGTTGGAAATGGATTAGTCCTTCCATGTTGGCAGCATGCTTTCGTTATGAAATCGAAGGATAGTAAATTACACATTTTTTCAAGAATGGTGAAATCCACAGCGATTACAATGTGTGACTTCCATACGGGGAAAGGACTAAAGGCTTTAAAAAATCCTATTTTATTGGCCCGGATATCGAATTTAGTGGGACATTTTGGGGAAACAATAAGTTGGGAGAATAGTCCAAGAAATGTCGGACCATTCTTGAACGCGGATCACTTTCACTTTGTAAGAAGTTTAATGGAAGAAAGCAGCTAAAACATCAATAGCTCTTCTGAAGCCAAGAGAAATTACGCGGGGGGGAGGGGATCCGGAATCGTCGAATCGATGTATTCTGCATGCAATCTTGGATCTCAACACATACAAGATACAGGATCATCTCCAGTTATTACTGGCAGATTACAGCAGAAACATACAAAAGATTACACTAGACATATTATTAATAGTGAATAGATACTTTAAAGGCACTCGCATAAATAGGATATGATCTACATTGGCTGCTAAAAGTCATATTTATGGATGTCATGTGAATAAGATAACTCATCACTATATGGTGATGTTGAAACGGAAAACAAAAGTATCTAGTCAACTGCTCTCAGTCTTTCTTTTGATTATATCCTCACAAATCAAAAATTTTCTCGAGGATTATGTCTTTTACTATGAATGCTTGAAATTTGCGCGAATTCATGACACATCCTACGCATAGCAGTTTCATTTACATTATAACATAATTGCAAAACTTCTTCACCAAATCACAGATGGAGCACATAATCTTAAAAAGAAAAACAATTTTATTAATAGTAAATGCACTTACATCCTGCTGTTCCATGATGACAAATCACAGAGGCCAAATCATAAGATGTAACTCCTCGAGGATAAGCTATTAAAAATTAATTATTATTAAATATTTACACATATCATAGAACTTAAATATTGCTAAAGTTAATACAGAAATTAAAGGAATGCCCGATAACTTTAGATAGATTGTAATTCAAATTACATAAAAGCAAAGAATTAAATAAATTAACATATAAAAATAGTTTCTTATATGAATTGTTACAGTCATAATAGCAACACATGCTGCTGGGAATGAAATACCGATATAAAATGCTTACTAATCAACTAAAAAAAATTCTATGCTTACATTTATGGAGAAATGGAGACAAATCTAAGCCTTCCAGTGGGAAAGATACATAACTACCGATTTTCGAAGAAAACATTACTTCATGTCGAAAACGTTTCAGATGAATGCACAAAACCTACAGAAAGGGGGAAAAGAATGAGGAGATACTGTAAATACACAAAATAACAAGCATCAAAAATAAGTAGCAGGAAAGTGTTACAACCTCTGGAAGTTCTATCACTTTTGAATACTTTATTCCATTTCGAAGTTTTTTGCATTTTTCACAGCTATACATATTATCACCTTTCAATTCATCTGCAGAAAAAAAGGCAGCAAGACAGTCTTGTAATGTAACTGAAGGTCCCCAGAACCAACTAAAAAAATTTAAAATAAATAAGACACTAAAGTAACAATTCTTTAAAATCATCAGGGGAAAGAGTAGATAGTTTTGATTTTCTGACACAGTGTTGTGCATGTATTCTAACTTCTAGTTCTCAACTTGATGATTAACTGCCTGGTGTAGAAAAAAAAAAAATACAAATTTAAGTTACATATCTCTTACAATCTGAGCTAAAAATCAACACCAATTTAAAAGTGACTGATACACGTTAAAACAGGTACATGTTTTCCAAAAATTCGAACATCTTCAAAGTTACAAAACCATTTCCTATTAAACTAAGATGTTTAGAGAATCTTACTAAGTGATTTTAAAAGTAAATTTGCTATAAATAAAGGACATTACTCTTGTATAGTATAGGATCAATTCAATATATACAGTTGTTTAGGTAAAGAGATTTCTTAAAAATACCTACACAAGCACAAGCATTGAGCATTTAATTCACATTCCAACAAAAATTTATCATCAATAAAACTTCACATCATGAAACAAGTCCTGAAAATATACACTTTTCAATATAATTTAAATTTTGGGCAATGGTTGTCAAGCGCAAACCAATAGTTTCAGTTTTATTTAAGACATACAGTTGATAGCAGAACCACATAATGTTAATTGTTATCTTTCCAGCCAACAATTTAAACCTTTTTCAAAAAGTTACTATAATCCCAAGAGACAAATATCAGTCGACTGCTAAGTCAGGAAGAGTATTGGTTGCCACAACTGTACTATCCACCTTTATGTTAGTCACTGTTTAAAAACAGGGAATGAGGCAGGGGTTTAAATTATCAGTACTTTCAGCATTCGCAACTAAAGCTGATACTATGTAATAGAAAAATAAGTCATAACTATGCAATGAAATTCTTGCTTCAAAAAGTTGCTTGACAAAGAAATTTGAATATTGCAGGCATTTCTAAACATTATTTGACATACTTAAAGCATATTATGTTCTGTAATATTTTATGGATATCCTTTTCCTAAGACTATTGATGATTGATATCAAAACTACACAGTACGTCTGATAAATATGCAGTCACAACTTAAAATCATCTTTAGTTAAGACACATTTTCAAAAATTTCTCACAAACAATTTATAGAAAAAAAATGTGTGTTTGCTGATTTAAAAACTCAGCAAAAAACCAATCACATAAGGTAGTAGAATAAGCAGATGTGATAATGTTTGAAACTGTTTCTATCGGATCTCAGTATGACATACTCCCACATTTATTTTAATGAAAAGGCAGGTAAATGATTTTGTACAATCACCTTTTTAATGGGGGTTACATAAGACAAGTGTATCATTTCCTCTGTGAAACAGAAATAACTGAAGATAAAAACCAACACCTGGAAGAAAAATATGCAAGTATTCCCAATCTTGAAATATACCAATGAGTAAGTGGCTACAACAGGCGAAGCTTTTTTAATTTATTTACAAGAAAATAACCTCAGATTCTGAATACCAAACGCTACCAACTTTCAATCCAATCAACAATAAAAATAAAGTACAACTTAACATGTTTACCTCCAATAATAGATGTAAGAAACCTACATGACTAAAGTTATCCTCTAGTGCATACGATATTAAAAATGAGAAAAACTGTCAGATGAAGCTTAGGTACCTACCCGATGGGGCTTCTACACTGCAAGAAAGAATGAAATGCAGCACATTTTGAGGACAGTATTGATGATAAAGATAACAAACTAAAACCCATAAATGAATTTGCAAATTTGCTATTCATATTTACATCTAAAACTGGATGAAGAGGACAAAGAGAAGCAGACAAAACTTAAAGTTATAAGGCAGAAAATGTGAATAGCATTTATTATTATTTATGACTAATAACTATCAAAATTCTAGCTTTTGTCCTAAAAAATTAATATATATCATTTAAGACTACTTCAATATTTTCAACTTATTTTTGATGTAAAAATTTTAAATTTTAATCATAATGAATACCAATTCAAAAATAAATATAAGGCGAGTGTGCTTGTACAGATAATTTCTGTACAAAATGCATATCCTGAAAAGTTGATCAAGTGCATACACTGAAAAGTTATTGAATAACTGATTATTTTGCATTATATTGCAGAAAACTAGCTCAACTTTTAAATAGTTGTCAATGAGAAACACTATAAGCACTTAGTATAGGACAAATTAACAAAAAAATTTTTAAAGTTACAATTTTTACGCCTTTTTGCGAAATCTAGAGTTCTTTGGAAGCTTGTATCTCTGCAGAGCTAGTTTTGGTCTCATATTATAACAAATTAATTTCAGTCTAGATTTTTTTTTTTTTTTTTTTTTTTTTGTAAAACCAAAAAGACCTCCCAAAAAACATTTTAGTTCCAATTCTGCCAGATTTTTTATAGTTAATATCTATTACAAGAAAGACTATTAAATAATATTTACTAAATTATTATTAATCTTTAATTTCATTTTTAAAAAGGTAT
The DNA here is from genome assembly GCA_026543055.1 of Argiope trifasciata. NCBI lineage: Eukaryota > Metazoa > Arthropoda > Arachnida > Araneae > Araneidae > Argiope > Argiope trifasciata. Next base: position 1,164,961 of record JAPMOQ010021776.1, on the reverse strand, counting down.
TTCATCAAAATCATAGCTTCTAATCAAAGCTTTCAAAAACTCAAATCAAAATCATCAAAACTTTTCTTTAAGAAAGTGGGATTTTTTTCCAACATTCGGCAGCATGTGGGCATACACCAAGGTTGATAACTTAAAGTTTAAAAAACACATCCAACATTTACAATCTGTCAGAAAATCAATATTACATGACATTTTGTTTATAAAAGTGTAAGTCTAACAAAAAATATCACCATTTCTTATTGTTCATAACTTTATAAGCTAAATAATAAGGTCAAGAGAAATATACAAAACAATTTAGAAAAACATCTTTAAAAATAACAAACTGCATCAGTTCTAAAATTTTCGATCGCAATCCCAAGTTTTCCGTCTTTTAAATGATTTTTGCATAATGAGAAATTCCTAAATAAAAAAATGTTAAGTAAGTGATTCAAAGTAACTTAAGATACACAAGAAAGGTTAAGAATATGTGAATTGGTCACTTTGTCAATAGATTAATTTCAAGTTGTAGATTAATATTTTAATTTTCTTTGTTCAAGAATTAATTTCAATTTATAATACAGTAACTCTGTTCTAAGAAATATGTTAAGGTTTTTTCATATACAGTTTACCATTAGGAGCAATAAATCATGACAAAATAAGAAATAGAGATGCAGTTTTTTTTTTATTTACATATTAAATGTAAACAAATAAATGGAAGTTTAACAATATTCAAGAGGCATACTATCAAAGGTAGTTAAAAAATTCCAGGTAATTGCAGCAATTAACATAAAATGAAAGTAACATATACCAAAAATTTTTTTGAAGCAGTTTAAAAAAAGAATATTTTAGTTCCAATTCTGCCAGATTTTTAAAAATAGTTAATATCTTTTTACATGTAATTTAATTATTATTATTTAAGATTCCAATTCAGCTTTAATTTCATTTATAAAAACGTATTTCATCAAAATATAGTGACACCATAATTACTTTCTTACAAGAAGTTCTTATTTCTACCATTCAATTATCATTACACTAATCAATAGCATTATATTCAATATCTATTTATTCATGTGTTCAACATTATTAAATTTCTACTTAGTACAAAATTATTCTTTATGAGCTCTTTTTCATTTATACATCAAAGATTTTAAAAATATTTTTACAAGAACAATAGAATGCTTTTTAAATAATTCAAATGCAATTTCATATAGAATCTGCTACATGTAGAAATATGCTTCCCTTGCCTCTATATTTATTTTTTGAAAAATTATTCCATAGAATGATGTAAGATATGCTTTGTTTTCATTCCATTTTAGTGAACTACAAATTTAGTGAACCTCAATTTTATTAACTACAAATTTTCCTTAATAAAATTGAGAAGTTCTGCAAAGAAGATGATAAATATGCTGCTCTGAAGCTTTTGGTTATTGCTACAAAGCGGAATTGATCTCCTACTAAGTTTTCTCATACTCTCTAATAAGGGTGCTACCCCCTCTCCCTCTACATAAAACTGTGGCGACTTTTTTTAAGCGATAAATTTGCTGGGATGCTTTTTAATACACAGTAGCCAGAAAACCGAAACTATAATTTTGAATATCTTTTATCAACAGTTTGAAATCAACATCCAACATAAAACTACAACTATAGAAACAAGAGCAAATACCAAATTTTATTTATTTAAGTCATTTTTAATGAATTATTGTATTTATATGCATGCAAATGTAAAGACGAGAAATCGCAAATCCGTTCACAGATTCGATACCAAATTGGATATGGATGTTCATTATAGATGCTAAACCTGAGCACCTAATTATATCTATAGAGTTCTTCACATTTTTTAAGTACACTGTTCACTAGAAGAATTAGATGGCCAAACTTCCTCTGCATGGATTTGATTTAATAGATAATTTAATTTTACAATTTATTAAATTTGGTAGGAATCTATAAATTAGGAGAAAAAATCCACATATTAAATTTTATTCACTTAATTTTAAGTATTTTTGAATTATCGTGTTCGTTGACGTACAGGCAGCCAAGGACATATTGAAAAAATGCGTTCATAGAATTCCAGGATATCTCAAACAAACACTGCCGAAAAACTGGAGCTCGATTTTTTTTCCATAATAATATTTACTTTTTGTATGCCTTGTATATGAGAAAGTAAAAAACACTTGACAGATATAAATAAAATTCGGAAGAGTGATGTTTCAGACCTTCGGTTGGTAAAAAATTATTTGTGTATTTCAATTCAGGAAATATTTTAACTTCCTAATTAAAGGACAAATAAGAATTGTGAAAAATTTAACAAATATTTTGAAATACATTGAAAAAACTTACCAATTATTTACTCAAAATTACAATTTTAATATTAAAGTTCAATCTCGATAAGTCTAATATATATTCGAAACCGAATGTCGCTATTTGAAAAAAATTTAATTTAGTAAATATAAATATGAAGGCCACTTATTGGATGAAAAAAAAATCATGCACTAATTAGAGAACATACTTTTACGACAGGCCTTTACAAATTTTATCGCACGATAATTAATTCTGGGATAATGAATAGTGCTCGGATAAATTTTTGATAAACTATATACTATTTTACTAGACTACAATGATTAATAGAAAATGAACCAAGAAAAGTATTTTTAAATAACACCTTTTAATTTCATTTGCAATTAAACTAGAAATTACTATTTATAAAGGAAAAACAATTGACATATTTGATATTTTACATTTTAAAATCTAAGTATGTCAATGTAAAATGATAGTATATTTAATTTTAATATTATATGAAAGTCGGACAATTTCCAGATGATCAGAAAATTTTGCAATAAAAAAGTAATAATCCTGCATAATAGATTTATGATATTTTCTCTCTTTTTGAATATTCTGTTAACTGATTATGTAATCAAGATTTGCTGTAATAGCTGAAAAGTCAATCTAATAGCTTTTCCTTTAAAATTATAAAACCACAGACATTTCATAGTAAATATATAATTCATACAGGAAAATATTTCTCATTTCGTAAAATATTTATTTCAAACAGAATATCCGAAATCTTCAGATTAGGTTCCCAAAAGATTTCTTCTCAACTATACACGTCCATGATTAAGATTTCCATTTGCTGATAAATGCAAGGTATTATAACAGCTTTTTCTTAAAAAGTCATATGCATGAAAATTTTAACATACTGTTTTAAATTGATTAGCATAATGTTAAATTTTAGCACATGGTAAATAGATCAAGAGTAAAATTTAGTAAAATACTTTTTGGATACTTGTGCAAATTTACTAATATATATACTTCTGCAACTAATACACTCATTACTTATAGATAATTAATTTTTATATTAAAAAAATATCACAATACCTCAAAACCCAACCAAAAAACGCATTAAACCATCCTTGATGACTATAAACGTCTGTGCAAGTTCCACCACTTTTTTGATGGCTTCCTTGTGATGCATGAAGCATGTGCAAATGGTCTCTATTGGGAATAGGCAATGACAAATCTTGAAATGTTTCTTTTGTAGTTGAAACCTTTTGGAAATAAAGATAAAATAAATAAATAATAAGTAAAATCTTCTAAATTACACAAAACATTTTAATACCTAATCAGATATTTTAATGAGCATAAGTAAATTAAATCAAAAATGTTTAAAAAATTTTTTTTTAACAAATGAGATAAACTCTCCTCCAAAAGTGAAGAATCAACCTATTTTTTGACATCTGCCTGAAAAGGAATAAGAGCTTGGAGACATATAATAGTTTGTATGAAAAAATTGAGATATACTGATGTCAAAAACAAAACAAAAAGATGTACAGAAATTAAGATACAAAAATGTCTTTTTTTAAATTTATTTAAGAAGAAACATTTTAAGTCAATATCTCTTTCACATTAGATTCTTTTTAAAATTGCATGTTATAAAATAAATATTATTGGTTTATAATTTTGAGTATGAAACTGACATTGGTTATGTATAAGGAAAAACATTCACCACATTCATACAGTTGGAGGACAGTCAGGCAGATGGAAAAGTGCTTATAATAAGCATATGCAGCAAATGGAATGAGGTGCCTACAGACTTTGGAATCGATTCCAACACGATATTCTAGTTAACAGGAAACATGCCTCATGTTGGATACTTGTAACACATCTCATGAATATTAGCTGCTTCCTTCAGTCCAAAGGAGAAACACACCTCACTTTGTTATAGAACACTTTTCAGCAATTGGAAGAATATTTTACATTATAATAAAAAGAAACCATGTATGTCCATATGAATGCTCAATGACCATTTGTGTGTGCTTCTTTTACCCGGATTCAGACATTTGTATAACCATAATGGACCGAAAGAACAAAAGTGATTGGTACTATTTAATTACTTTAGAAAATTAATAAAAGAACTCTGATCTAGAAACAATTAGGGGCCACATATAACCAGTCTCACATTAGAGTTTGAGAGAATTGCAAAGGTGCAATCATGGTTTAAACTAGAATCGCTTTGGATGGCCACATTGACATGCATGAACACCAAGGAGGATTTCAGACTGGAGTAGGATATCGAAATTAGAGCTGTATTCCATAAGTAAGGTCCCTATGTCTGCTTCATGTAAATGGATGATAATGATCAGCCTCATAATACAATCCTTATCACCCAACAACCTGAGAAGTTGAGTTTGGAAAAAAATGGGATTGGTTATTTGATCCTTAGATGTTAATCTAATCAAAAACTGTTGAACAATCCAAAGAAGCTCAGAATTTTCTTCTTGGAATTGCACCAGAGCTTGAAAAACGGTTTGCTTGATATAAAATCTTATCTTCCTATTCAGATGATAAATAACTTTAATCTAAGCATGGAAGGCAATATAAAGAATGCATTTACATTATAGGAAATATCTATTATTCAATATCCAGTCTGTCACTTTTTTATTTTTCTCTATCAATTGGCTTTTGAGAAGTAGGACAGTTCTAAATTTATAACGCATGATATATTTACTAAGTGGATAATAAATAATTCATCCAGATTTCATCTGCAAGTCAGAGCTAGAAAAATAGGTGGTTACTTTTGAAAGGGAATGTAAAACTAGTTCTGTAAATCTTACTGAGATTAAACTTCTTGAATAATATAAATAATTACATAATACAGTTTGGTAAACCTACCGTATCACAAGTTAGACACTGTACAGAGCTCAGAAGTTTTCCATCAAAGATATCCGATATTATGCTTCGAAACTGAACACTTTTTTGTTTGGAAGCATTAAAAATGGAATTCATTAAGGCATGTGGATTCATATGCTTTAATTGAGGTCTTTGATTAGTAACACAAGGTTCTTTGTTCCATGAAGTGGTACCTGACTGACCAACCTGAGGAGTTGCCTGCTTTTCTTCATGATAGTGCTCACATCTGATCGTCTCACTAGTGTCTTGAATATCTTTAGATATGCAAACATCTTTAGCAAGTAAAGAAATATCACAAGTTTCAGAAGATGGTTTTTCTTTAGCTGCTGCTAACACATCACTTTTACTTTGTACATTTATATCAGATACATGAGCTGAAATCATAGAAGAATGGATAGAAGGTTGAATACAACTTGTATTATGTTTATTAGTTTTAAAAGAGAGATGAGCTGTAGCTGCTGATAAAGCATCAACTGCCTGAATAGATTCAATGTTACAATCCTGAGAATCAACACCTTCATCGACACATGATGCTTTTTCACTACTTAAACCAGAATCACAAGTCTCATAATCAGCATCAGATTGACTAGAATCTTCAGAAGCTGGAATTCCAGAATCAGCACGTGTACTGTCAAGTTCTTCATGGCTATCAGAGGAAATGGTAGAAATAGCAGATATTTCAACAACTGGTTCTTTCAGTTCTTCATGTAACTGGTCCATAAAGCATCTTAGAAATTCTTGAGCATCCTACAATAACAATCAAAAGTTAATTTGACAGTGAAATTTGATACAAGTATTTTTTCAAAAAATTCAAATCCTAGGAAAGAGAAACTTAAAAAAATATATATCAATATACTCTACTTTCTATAGAAATTTTTAGAAATTAGATACTTACATTTCTAAATAATTAATATGCAGAAACAAGAAATCAGTATATTTATTGAATATAATTTTAAAAAAGATAATCGAAATTAGATATACATATATTAAATTACGAAAATTCTCAAAATATGAACACTTTAAAGGTTATCAAGTTTTTAAAAAAATACAAAGGAATGAAAAGGAATATATTTATTAAAACAAAGAATCGCCTATTTCTTAGAGAGGAAAATATTAAGTACACCTTTAGTTATTAAGTAAAATCAAATCATATAACAATATAATAAAACTGAAATAAATAATTTAGCAGTCAAAAGTTCTCAAATACTGTCCGAATGTTAATGAATGTTAAGAAAATTTATTTATTGTCTGATAATTGAATTCTTAAATGGAAGACAACAATGATCATGTGCAAATTTGTTCTTTGTAAACATCCACAACTGTACCCTATATAATGCATATAATTTCAACAAGGGTAAGACTATCTAAAATAAACTATGCAAGACTATATAAAGTAAATTAGATTTCTAGTAAACTATGCAACTAATAAATTCAGATTTATATATATTGTTAATTTGTCTAACTCGGAAATTCAGAGTTCGACAAATTTTGTATTAAAAATTTTCACTTTCAACTCTCAATTTTAAAAATGATTTTTTAAATTGAGTTTTTAAACTTATATTTAATTCTTTTTTATACATGAGATACTCAAATGAATTCTCATGAAGAAAAATCAGATTCAAATGTTCTAAGTCATGATATGTCATTAATATGCCATATTTTAAGTTAAAAACTGAATTTAAAAAAACCTTGGTTTTCAAAGCTGTGGGAAAGGGAACCAGAACATATATTTCTTATGAACCCTTATATGATTAATCTAGCCCAAGATTTGAAAATAGTAGATAGACAACTCATAATAAAATCAAAATATATTAAAATACTTACTTGCTGGGTATATCCACGGAACACAGGGCATACTATTTTAATTCCATATGCAATTCCAGAGGGAACAACATAACTTGGCCTAAAAATATTCATGTAAAAATATCAAATATCTCAAATTTATATATGAATAGAGAAAACTATTGGAAATGCTTTCTTAATTTTTATTTTTGCATAGAATAATTAATTTAGATACTTGCTCTCAAGATGAATAAATTCCTCACAAAGATATAAAACCTATACATACTTACGAAAATAAATTAAAAAAAGGTAGCATTTAAGAGATTCTCTTCACCATAGAAAAACTTTTTTTTAACTTTTACTAAAATTCAATAACATTTCAGTAAAATTCAAAATATTTGTTACTAATTATGAGAAATTTTCTAGCAGAAAAATATCAATTATATTTTCTAAAAATGTTTTTAACAATTCTTGAATTGGCAGTATAAAGAATTTCACCATCTACATATATGCATTAGTCATTATCTTCATTTCTAAATCACTGATTAACCACAAACCAACCATTTGATAACTCCAGTTATGCCTTAGTAATGCAAATGTTTGTCATTTAAAGATATTTAATACAGAATTTCCCTTCTTATTCTTAGTTTTTACTTAAATTCTTCTTGTGTATATTTGCACTTCATCATTTTAAATTACGATCTTGCCAACAATAACTACTACTACTAATTAAAATATAAACATGTATGGTTTTGATGTAATTTCACAGCAAAATTTAAAAGTTGTTATATGAAAAAAAAAGAGTTATACTTTGTTTCAGGTATAAATGCACCTCTTTTGAGAGAAGAAACTGAATAACTGTACAGTGCACTGATTTAGAGGTCTCCATTACACAACAATCTGGGTAAACTGTCAAGAAATGAAGACATTGGTGCGAAGCAGTAAAGAATACAAGTGCAAATGAGAATACCACCATGCCATCAATTGGCTAATACATTAACTCACTAGGATTTGAGACAATGTCACTACAGCTAATCTCTAACCTGGAACATTTTATCACATTATGAAATCAAATCCATTAACTGTCTATCGGTATGCACTTTCATATGCATGAAGATATTATAATAGAAAATACTGTTACTCAAATATATGAAAATTGGTATGCAATCTTGTTACTACTACTCTTTATCAATGGAATATGGTTACAAATATACTCTTGTATTTATTAGGGGATATGAAGAAAATACTAATATCGATATCAATCAGAATTTTTTAAAAATCGCCTGGAGCTGGAGTTCTGGCCAAATTCTTACGGGATTTTTAAAAAAAAATTCTTATTCATGATGTACTGAATATAAGTTCAGAAGTCTTTTGTTACTTGTTTTGTTTACGCTAATTCGACACTGAAACTTGAACTAAAAATTGACTACAAAAAAAAGGGGGGGGGGCAAAGAAACATAATTGTGTCCACTTAATTCTGAGCGCAAATTTCAGTACATTTTGTTTCAATTATGTCGGAAACATAAGATAATTGGGAAGTAAAATTTAATTCTGGTGTTTTTTGTTTTAAATTTTAAAAAGTAGAAAAAGTATCAGAGAGCAATAAATAGTCATTTAAAATTCTTATTGAAGATAAATATCTAAAAGAGTTTTTAAATACAGTGATTATCAAAAGATAGAGATTATTTTTGAATTCAATCCATCGCACCTAAAACATTAGGAAGTAAAACATTTCAAAGCGACTCTAAACCTTGAATAATTGATAGCATATGATAAATGGAAACAGTTTGGAAAAATGCATTGATTTCTTTGACAGAGTAAAAAAGAAAAGTGAAAAGTAAATATCCTATAAATAGGACAATGGGCATTCAAAGGTTAATTTTTAATTATATTTACAATAAAATATTCATTAGGAACAAAGAAATAGAGTACAAATAATTTGCAAATACAGAGATGAAAAATACGAAATAAGCACAACAATTTCCTTACTCGAAAATTACAACTGATTTTTTAAAACTTCTTACCTTTTCCTGTGCCACATTTCCTTCATAAGTCTCATATAGCTTTTAGCCAAACCAGGTTTTTTGTCAGAACGAACAAAAGAACCACATTCAAGAAAGAAATTGGTCAGTTGAGGACTACAATAAAATAAAAAAATTTTTTGTTTAAAATATAATTATGTATAAAAAGATGTAACAACATTTAACTCATACATAATGCACAATTAATTCTATTACATCGTTGTAAAAGTCTTAATGATTTTTTTATGTAAATGAAAGCAGTTAATTTGAAAGAATAAAAATTCAAGCTAAAACCTTGGCTGACTATTCAAGCAATATTTGATTTTCATACATTCGTAAGAATAGAAGTGTTGACTTGCAAGATCATCCTGTAAACAATTTTTTTGAAGGCCAATATTAGATGCATATGGCAGGTGAGGCAATACTTCTCTTCTAAATGGTTCCAACATTGCCTTGATAGCAAAATTGAGCTAAAAGCCTTTGGCATATTTTGGATGTTTTTGAATTAAGGATTGGTTCAAATTCATACTGATTCATCACAGTCATTTCTAAAACATAAATCTTCCAACTAATAATGTTCCCAGTATTGCCTTCTCAAGTACATTTTAGTATTGAATCTATATGAAAGTCAATGTTTTATAAAGCATTTAAATCCCTCTTTCCAATTTTTTTCAGATGAAAAATGTTTACTGTAAACTTCCAAATGGAGATATCGAATTTCAGTTCTATTTTCTTAAAATAATAAATAAAAAATTCTGTCAGCACGTTAGAAGATATGTTGTTTTTACCCAGAAACATTTTTTTTTTCACATTTGAGAGTTGGAACTATAAAAAGGCAAGACAGTGCAAGCGAATGCAACTAGCAAGAAATTTCCAACAAAGAATCACAAAAAAGCAGCTAAAATTTAAAAAATCGAAAATCATTTTTGAAAACCTAACATCTAAATACTGCTAATATCAAAGCACTTTGATTACGGAAACTGTTTACTATAAAGAGGTAAATTATCTTATTTGAATTACTTTTATATCTTTGTTAGTAAAGGAGTTACTGCAAAATGAGAACCTCATTCCCCCTCCAACCAATTCCATCATATACAGCCAGTATTACAGCTTTGCTCTTCCAGATGGCGCTATTGAGCGTCGTCTTGTATTGGATGCAAGCCTTGCTTAAGATGTACGGCAGGCAACGGAATGTACGGTTGAAAGCCACCGGAATATCCTAATAATTTATTTCCAAAGCAAATTTACTAGATATAATGTATATAATTTCAAGCAACTTTTAAAAATAAATGACTGAAAAGGCAATTATTAATTCCTAATTCTCTGGACCACATATGCACCATTTGGTATATACGGTGTAAATCTAAAATTAGATTTCCTTATTTCTAAGGTAAGGTCATTTAGAAATATATATTTATATATTTAAATCATGGACAAGCAAGCTATCAAAGATTACTGAAAAAGAAATTGTGCTCCAAATACAGTCATGCAATTTCCAACTTTAGATGAAGAAACAGAAGGTTCCAATTCTATTTCTGAGTTGCTTCAACTAATTGAAATGAGAGAAGAAATTTTGAAAAAATATGATTTAGAAGGTCTAATATCTTATAAATGATAAAGATAAATTTTAAAGTGAATAAACAGCTCAGAAAAGTATGATAAAATATTAAATGCTAAAATAAAATCAAGCAGTTCACAAAAAAACTGTTTTAAAAATCCCATTACAGCCTTTAAAAAATCTAATGTATCAGAAAATTCTGTTTATCTTTAAAACTGACAAAATTGGAAATTCCAATATTTTTTCTAGTGATACCAATTTTATGAAATTCCTTAAATGTTTCGATAGTGCAATATAATCAAATTATTCTCTTTCTAAAATAGAAATATTTAAAATTATTGCTTTCGGGCTTTAAAAATCCTGCTGGCTTTACTACAAGATTTGAATCAACGAGAAAATTCCTAACAAATTTTCTCTGTTGGGCAGGGGCACCATTGCTGTCTCAGACGAAACAATTGTGATCTGTTCAACATTTGCTAAATTCCTTGGTTGAAATTCGTGAAGAGGCAAAATCATCAGAATCAGGGCGAATTGCAACAGCCAACACAATGGTAATTACAACATTTCTGACTGTTTTGATAACAATAAACATAGCAATCTTCGTAAATTTCTGCGTGTGATGGTTTGGGTGAGAAGGTTTGTCCACAATGTTTAACTCTGACTCATTAAAATCAAGGGGCCATCTTTGTGCTTCAGAATTTCATGAATTCTTGTGTTCATGGATTAAATCTACCCAACTAAAGCACATCAGACATAACATTAATTCCAAGGGTATTAAATCTAGAGAATATTCGGTATATGTAATCTGAATCCTGGGATTGATAACAAGCAGTAATTACAATTAAAAGGCAGCCTACAGTTCTCTAATGTGGATGTGAATGCCAAGCATTATTGAATTCTTCCAAACAATAACTTTGTGAAATTGTTCATATCGGACGCTTATGTAAAAATGTTCCGCTTAGATGTTGATGGTACCCTAACACACAAGATCAGTTTTGGATTGTCAAAAGTACATAATTCATAAAAAAGTATTCAATAACTGTTGTTGTTGTTATTGCTAATCTCCATGGCCTGACTTAGACCAAATCCAAAAATCTGTTAAGAAGAAGAAAGTAAAAAGCAAGGAAGGGAGAAGAATAAATTTCTTCCCAAAAGAAGTCCTAAACTAGTCCTAAATCTAGAGTCCTAAGTCTAGAATGTGTTCAGCAGAGATCTGATATTCGAAGCATTTTGGGACAGAAGGCAAGATTTTTCACCCTGATAAAATAAAAGACATTTAATGTGGCTATGTCAAGGCACGACAGACAAGTGTTGGTTTTTCTTTCATCAGAAAGAATTATTGGCCCTATCAATAACTGCATCATAAGTGAATGCTATAGAGTGAGAGCAGGGAACCAGGTAGTAGCTCCATTACCTCCTGACAGAATTCAAGAAAAAATTTTCTTTTAATATGGGATGAGTGGATTTTTTGCAGAACTTTTTTTTTGTGTGTGTGTATGATTCTATAATACTAAATATTATTTAATAATACTTACTTGTGCTGTCACTAGGGTAATTCATTCGGAATTTGTTTTTACTATAAGAACAGATTCATTTTAATTAGATTTTAGAATGTTCCTTTCTTGCAAGGCTTTATGCTCTATATTATATTCTGATTATACAAAAACTTTTTTAAATAAAAATAATGACTTATGAAATGGTGGAATTGTATTAATAACCCTGAAGTTAAAAATATGTTTGCTTTCAAAGGTACCGCTAGAAAATTTATTTTTGAAAAGAGGCCTCGGTGGGGAGGTTTCTGGAAGAGACAAATATGTACGATTCGAAATTGTTTAAAGAAAATTATTGGTAAATCCTCTATTTGTCTTAAATTATTTCAAACTGTATTTTAAAAAAATTGAAATCAATAATTAATTCTAGGCCTTTCACAAATCTGTACAACGAACCCTCCTATTTATCTCCACTCAATCCTTCTCATTTTCGAATAGGGAAAAGATTAATGTCCTTGCATGTTAACCAATCTAAATATGATAATTTAAATTTTAGTGAGAATTTGCAGGTAAAAAGATTTAAATGCCAGTAAACTCTTTTAAATAGTTTATGGAATAAATGGAGGAAGGCTTATTCACTTGATTTAAGGTCAGTTTAAATGTCTCCACAACTAGGTAAGATTTCATCATTTACGATGACTGATAATGTTTTAATTAATGATGAAAAATATCCCATAAACATGTGGATGATGGGCAGAGTATCCAAACAAAATGGAAACGTTCATTTTTTTTTTCAGTCTTTGACTTCTTAAAGTAACATGAAACGATCCGTGTAACTAGCTTATAATCTAGAAATAAATCTATAATTATACAAATTTAAGAATGATGCAGAATGTTAATTTTTTCTTTGGCATTAATATTGCAATTTGTTTGATATGCATAATTACTACATAAAATTTTAAACTGATTTGATTGATAATATTCTTTGTATAAATTTTAATTGAGGTTTTAGATAAGTGAACTCATGTGAGTTCAGGTGGGAAGTGTAGCAGATTTCCATTCCTCCATATGGTGCTGCTGAGTGTTGACTTGTAATGGATGTAAGCCTTGCTTGACTTGTGTGGTAGGCAATAGAGAGTAAGATGGGAAGGTGGCAAAGCAGCCTAATAATTTACCCTCAAAGCAAATTTACTCCACATAATGTATATAATTTCAAATAACTTTTAAAAATTAATCATTGAAAGACAATTATAAATTCATGATCCACTGGACCACATATGCAACAGCCTGGATAGCTAATCTATAACTGTAGTTAAAATTTCTGTAATTTCCGCAACTAACCATGTGCAGTCAAACGTCAAATCTAATCCAAATTATTCTAATCATTGCATTCCCAAGTTGACATGGGCGAAACATTACACACATAAAATGAAAACTTTTAAAATAAGGGGTAGTTTCAAGTTCTAAAGACTATTAGGAGAAATACGGCAGAAGTTTTCTCAGTGTCATGGAGAAGCATTGCAATAAATAGTATTCCTATGTGGGAAAATTACTAAAAGCTTAGTTAAACTTTTGGCAAAGCCAAAGACTAGTTAAAACTTTTACTTCTTTGGCACAAAACTATTCATATGAAACAAATTGTATTATATACCATCCAATCAAATATCAATTATACAAAAATGCTTGCAATACTGTTATAAATGTTTTCATTGTTAATTTTACTATCAAGCAGTAGTACAGTGCTATTAGCAAATAGAAACTATTTTTACAAGGCCCTACGAATTTTTTTTCCAGTGAAAAAAAGGCACCCGCGTGAAGTAATCTTTGGAATTATTTCATTTTAAAATGGATGTATATATTAAAGTCAATATACTATACCAGTTTGACAAGGCTTGTATAGCAGAGTTCATGTAGCATGTATTTCCCAAATTTTGCAGACCAGTTAAACCTATGAAAATAAAAAGACTTTAATTAATAAATTTACTTTGACATACTTATAAAACCAATACCAAAAGATAAGTTCGAACATATTAATATTATTTTTTAAAAATAATTTGTAATGTATCTTAGCAAAGAGAAACTAAAAATTAATTTTAACAACAGGAGCAGAGCTATTTAAAATAACAGCACAAAATTTACAGCCAGGAAAAAGATTCTACAAAAAAGTTTACATCTCTAGTCTTACTTGGCATTCATTTTAATTTTATAAATTTATCTTACAAAGAAATCAAAACATTAAAATAGTCATGCTTCAATTAACAATAAGAGCTATGAATAAAAAAAAAATAAAAAAAAACATCTATGCCAGATTCTTAAATAGAGTTGTGAGTATATGGGAAAATGAAATTAATAGTTTGTAAATAAGTTCATGTACACACAATAATGAGGAAAAAATAAACTAGCTTCATTTTGTAATCATTAATGTGTGTGAAGGGGGGGGGGACCTTATTTTGAATGAAATAACACATACTTAAAAATTTTGTATCTAAAATCTACATAAAGGGTTTTCTAGCATATAAGACAATAAAAAATTACATATGCTTAAACTTGCACCAAATTTTTTTACAGCAACATGTTATAAACAGATTTTGTGTAATCTAGATTTACCGTAAAACAGCTTTGAACCAAAAAAGTGTCAGACATTTAAGTTCGCATGAAAAGGGACTATATTTATTCAGTGAAAGATATAGCCAGAGTAAGGATACATAACAAAAATGACATAACTAAATTAGTTAATAAAAAGCCTACTCTGGAGTCAATAGATAGAAATTAAAAAGGCGAAAATATACATAACAGCATCAAACAACAGATTAATATTTTAAATTTAATCAATTTACTAAATTAGGGAATAAAAATAGAATATAGTATGCACAAAAAACCAACAGCCACTATATATTGAAAAGTAAAATTACATAAATATCCAAATTAGTAAACAACAGCTTAAAGTCGGGGGGAAAAGACATAAGAGTAGCATTTACAAAGAAAATAACAGAAAAAGCAGCAAAGCCTCTTAGAAAAGCTGTGTTTTGCTCATTAAAATTTCCAGAGTATATTTGGTTGGGTATAATCAAATCATTTTGAGCTATTTCAATGAGGTGAAACGATATTAAACACTTAATTACACAATTAATAATAATGCCCAAAATGAAATAAATGCACAGCTGAATTCAGGACTAAAGTATACTAATCCTATATAACACCTAAAAAAACTAACTTGTATACTTTCATTCATTAAAGATATTTTTTTAAAAAATACTATAATACATTACCTCTTGGTTTTAAGTTTTCCTCATTTTCACAGTCATCTTCAGAATCAGAATCTTGTTTTTTGAGAATCAAAGGATGAGTTGGTAACATGCCCGGAAGAGGAGGGTCATTATTTTCCAAGAAAACTTCACACTCACACAGCAAACAATAAACTCGCAATGATGTTAAATTTAAAAACAAAGAATGTTCTCGGCATTTCTAAAATAGTAAAACAAAATAAATCCGCATTAAAAAATTTCTTGTTTTAAATATATAAGGTCATCAGATATTAAAACAGCACACTTCACCTGGAAATGTTTGACACAATGATTGTTGCCAGATTCATTACAGCCAACATACAAGCAATCTCTATGCAAACATACCCATAGATGTGGACCTTCCTTCTGACAAGTATCACAATGTGACTAAAAAGAAAACAGCCATATTTAAGAAAAACTGAAAATATATTGATCTCAAACTGAAATGTTTTATTACAATGAAGAAGTTTTATTTTATCACTCCAAGATTTACTTTAAAAAAAATAAGTAAAGTTTGCTAACAATATCTAAGTTGCTACCAATTTTAAAGCAGTCTCAAAATCAAAAGGTCCTTAGCAGAGTCAAGTCTGCATTTTTGCAAGCATGTAAACTTAATAATTCATGAACTAATGCCATGTGGTATTCACACCTTATCCTAAGTCCACAATTGCTAGGAAAAGGGGTAAAAAATTTATTAGATAGTAAGTAAAAAAAAGTTTCATTGAGAATATCCCAGAAGCTTATATCAGTCTTTAAGATTTATTTAAATCAATCACATTCTAAATTTTTGATGGATAATTTAATATTTAGTATTATTTATAAAAAAAATGTGCTAAAATTGAACAAGAATTCATCATAAATATTCAGTTTCTTTGTAGAAAAATTAAATTTCAAATGAACTAAATGAAAATGGTTTTATTTAGGTCTTATCTGAACATAAGAAAAAAGGGTTTAAAAAGTACCGATTTAAAAGAAATTAAATAAAAAATAATATACAGACAGAAAATATTGTTTAAACCTATATCAATGTTTGAAAATTGAAGGAAATTAAATTGTCATAAAAACTAATAGATACAACTTTTCAGACCCGAATCATTAATGATAAAATAATAATAAATGGTTCCACTAATACTTAAAGTTTTTAAGAGCTGTGTTATTTAGTAATAAATATATTTAATCCCTTAAAAGAAGAATACACATCAAGGAAATATTTTTTGAGTTATATTTTGGTATATGTTTTCGCCAGTATGATGTGGAGAGAAGCGCCAGCTCACTTGATTACGACTGAAAATCGTACTGTAAATTTTCTCTATACTGTAAAGCAACGGTTAAGTAATTTTCGTGCTTTTGCGCATGCATTAAGATGGGTTTAATTTGTCACAACAGGGATGGAAGAAAAGATGAAAGGAAATGTTTACATTTACTAGTGTCTAATAGGGCAAATCCAAGGTCAAAGGGAATACAAGAAATGCACTGATCATTCCGCGTCTCACCCCTTAATGAGTTGGAGTCGTTGAAATGTGGTCGTCTCGGAATCCGTTGATGAGCAGTAACTGTACGAAATGAAATATTTTGTCATGCAACAAGTTGTTTTCATAATTGTACTGAGAAACCCCTGCACAAATGGAGTACTTAATGGTAATAATTAAAGTGACTCAATTCAGAAATCTCTAGAACCCGTTTTGCATGTCAGATTTTGATTAAAGGTATATACGTTATATGGATGGTCCATGGAGAAAAAATTTCTGAAATGGAAAAAATAGTTCAAATTTTAACCAGCAGATGAGACTTTTTAAAAATTCCTAATACAAATTAATCAAACTTATAAAGAGACTTTGTAGTCAGTGCATGAAAATCATTCTGTGAACCTTTGTAATTCTTCATCATGCCTTTACAGAAGAAAGATCGGGCTTTACAGGTAAAACTGTTTAGAAACAATCTTAAGTACCTGATGAGCAATCTAATCATAAGAAACTTTAAGAATCTTAATCAATGAAGTGCTTTAAAATTTTTAAAAATTTTTGTTTAAATTAAAACAAAGAAATCTTTTTCTTTTGCTCTTATATCATGACTTTAACAGCTATAAAATAACGTGACTCAACGATTTTGTTTTGAATTTCTTAATAATAAAAATCACTATTACAGAGTCCCAAATAAATTAAGGTTTAAAAGTAAACAGTTTATGGTAAAACATACTTACTAGATTCAGTTTTTAGGAGAAATTTCTGAAGAATTCTCCTTCCCAACTTTTTCACAATTGCAAAATACAATTATTTTTATTAGGTGAAGTAAAAAAGAAGATAGACAAGTTTTTATTACCTTGATGACACTTATTTCTTTCTGATTAAAAAAAAAGTATTTTAAGTGATGTGTGATGCAGCAGAGCAATATCAGAGATTGAATGAATGAGAATGGCATAAATTCATCAATCTTCCAGCACATTTTTAGTATAGCTAGTTTTTTTCAGGATAAAATATGTACAGTAGTTCATTATCTTCTGTAATGAATCTCTTCAGAATCAATTGATGTAAATGATACAGATGATGCAATACATTCTTTTAAAATCAAAATTCTTAACATTTCATTATTTTTCAACATAGAATTACAAAATGATTTTTTTAACGAACTTGTATACTCCAAATTAAGTTTAGTGCACTTGAAAACTCGTAGCCATCAGTTTAATGTACTTGCAACCATTTAATAACATGAAATTACTAAAGATTCTATTAATTACCGAAGTTGTAGGATTGTGTTAAAAGTTTCATAGGATTGTACAGATTTCATGAACCCCTTGAAATTTTTTTTATAAAGAATCATGAATTAATCTGTGTTCGTTGAAGTATCTTTCAAAGAAATAAAATCAATACAAGATTACGGATTACAAGCTCACCATGCATATAAAACTCGACAAAGGCCACAAGGAGAAACATCAGGTGCTCATTTTAAAATAATTACCCTCAGATGGCTATTAGCTCACACAATATATTATATATATATAAACAGGGACAATATGTCAGCCAAATATCAGACCAGTTATGCAAAATTATTAAAAATGAAAAATATTTATTGATGGTAATAAAAACTATTACAGAAATGTTGGATTAAAAACTAGTTATCTCAAAATGAACACAAGAAATAGAAAAGAAAAAGTTAATCCAAAATTTAACAGAAATTAAAAGAAATGGAAACACAGAATTACTTTAAACAAAAAATAAAACATTAAGCTCATTTCTCGTAGCATTTGTTCACTGAAAAATTCATCCTGTCTCACAAAGTTTTATTATTAATTGAAATTTCATTCAAAACCCGTTTGTTACTTATCACCTTCACCCAAATTATAGACACACTCTCTTTGCTGCACTTAAGCCAACCACCCTTTCAATCCAATAGTTTCACCACTTCCCTTACAATTTTTGAAAAAAAAAAAAAAAATCATCACATTTTTTAAAAAATTTATGATTAAACACAAGGAAATGAAACAAAACATGAAAGTTTTAAGTTGGATTTTTTAATTTTTTATAGGTGTAAAAGCATTTGGTTTTAATATTAGTTTACTATCATAAATTATATCAGGCAAATGAATAAAAGGTAAACATTAGTCTTTGTATGGTAGTTTTTTAAACAAGGGAAAACATGAAGTGATATTTGACATCCTGTATACTGGTATATGGTCGCTTTTTTTTACCGAGTTACCCTGGGAATATCTTTTGCGGAAGCACAGAGTACATAGTCTTGTTAGATTTGATTTTTTTTTTCCAGCAGCAGGATTAACTATTTTCATAATTATTATCTGAAAAATCTTTGCTTTTATTAGCTTGCATCAGTGCCATCATTTTACTCTTTTTCTATACCACTATCCTTCTTTATACATTACTAATCCACAATCAGACATCTATACTTATAATAAAGCTCAATGTGTGTGTGTGTGTGCGTGTGTGTGTGTGTGTTGGCGCTCTACAGGCCAGACCGTTGGACCTACAGCTACCTAATTTGGTACATGCATACCTTGGAGGTTCGGAATGTGCACCTCGGAGCCCTTTTTTCGAATTTTTAATTAGAATTTGAATTAATTAAAATTTAAGTGAAATTTCGACGTTTTTCCGTTATAACTTCCGAAAATATTATTGCACAAACATGATTTTTACATCAATTTAAAGATAAAAAAATTAGTTTTCTAACAGTATCAGTTTTTTTAATTTATAACGTAAGCTTCTATTTTTAACGAATTTTTAAAGAAATATTTTAACCATGTTTTTATCACGTGACTGGATAAAATAAAAGAATGCCGGAAGTTCAAATAAAAAAAAAATATCATCGCAAAATAAATCTACAGAAATGCAACTGTCAGCACGTGACAGGATAAAATAAAATAAATATAAAATGTGATATTTTCTTTAAAAAATAAATGCAAATGATTCTATGATCGTTTGCAAAATCTGTATCATTAATTCCATAAATTATCTTTATTTACAGTAAACCTGATTGAATTTAGACAGAATATGCATTGAAATCCGGACTTAGTGGCATATTTATGTAATCGTTTGCAATATCTGTATCATTAATTCAATACTTTTTTCCCTTTCTCGCTTTCTTTGGAAAAAAAACATATTTCATATTTTGGCAACATCATCGATAAAAACATTTTTAATATTTTGGAAGCATAACCGATAGTTAAAACTGATTGATTTATAAAATTAAAGAACATTATTAGGAAAAGGAGTTCTTTTAGAACTTTTCGTCCATCATCTTAAAGAAAATATTGCTTTCAGGCCAATCAATTCCCAGAATTACTTCTAGGCTAATGAATATGTGATTTAATTGAAAATTTTAGAACGCATTACCCATGGCGAACCAGCTGGTCGCCAAAGGCGGCTAGTATACAATATAATAGGAAAAAAATATGACCAGTCCAGCCAAAAGAACTGCTAAACCAACAAAACTAGGGAAACTGCCATAAAAGCTGAATATTTCCTTTCATTTCTTCCAGGCTGAGTAAGACCATGATTAAACAAGTTCTGACAAATAATGCTTCGTGCAAGTTTTGGTTGAAGTGTAGCACGGTGTGCCCCCGAGTTTATCGCCAATATGGTAACCTAACGAAACTTTCTTACAGTAACCCTAATTCTGTTTTGTTTACTACTTTTTACAATAGTTGAGTTTTTCAGGAACTACAACTGTTTTATAATTAATTTAATATTTAAAATATCGATTTCAGATGATTTAATTTTGCTTATTATTTTAATTTAAAATTTATTATACAAAGAAAGCTTAGAGTGAAATTAATATTAATTAAAATAACATTTATTTCATTTTTAGTTTTGATATTTACAAAAAAAAAAATTTCGTTTTCACATTTTTAATTATCATTATGCGAATTCGCAAATCGTCTGCGTTTTCGTATTAAAAGAAGTCTGCCATGGAATTTTTCGGAGTTCTTTAATTCTTTTGGTGCTCCAACGTTTGGTTCCCTCGAAATATTATTATGTCTGCAATCGTACAGGAGTGGATGTTTGCTAGTTGGGATGGTAGGCACTATTTCGAACCTCTGAATGGATGAAGGGTGATTGGAATATTTTTTTAATGAGTTGATGAGGCTTGGAAAGAATGCTTTGTGTGTTATGAAGTGTTAAGTGTTTAGGAAAAGATTAAATAAAGCAAGTAAGTACATTAAATATTAAAAATTATGTATAATATTCGTTCCTATAACATCATTTATTCTTACTTGTAATATTATTATGCACTATTCTTTAATCCACACCGTCCATCTGTTCAATTTGCTAGCGAAGCTACTGCATTCCCGCTCCGTATGAAAGCGAAGCCCTAGGATGTTTTTTTAAGTTAAAATATACTGCCCGGTGCCTTCTACAGATGCCGAAGGCTCCAGGCAGTATTTAACAAATATTTATAATTAGTTAAACATTCTAAATAAAAAGGTGGGAAATGGCAACTGTAACTGTTCCGCGGAACAATTTGTTTATTTTGTCCACCATCTTTGTTGGCGACTTGGCATCCTTGGTGGAGCAAGGGGCACACTATTCTACACTTTTACCCAAGTTTTTTTGGGGGTTATAATTAATAATTAACTGCAATAATGAACCCAAGATAACTCGGAATAATCAGACAAGCAGTTAATATAGTGAACATTCTTTCCTTCTCGCATTCAAACTAGCAGGAAATTCAGCTGTGGCTTATAAAGGAAAGTAAGAAGATACAACAGAAGAATTTAAGATACATTCCTAAAGAAAGCAATAATAGCCAACGATGTAAAAATGATAGATACTCTAAACATAAAGCCATTAGTTGAATGACAGAACAAACAAGCGAGAACTAATATTCCCATAATAAATATAAATTCTGAATTTTTTTGTTTTTAGGGTTATTAGAAATTGTAAAAATAATAACAATTGGTGACTTATCACAAAAAGATACAGCTTGACACAGATGTCTGCCATATACCCAATACTCATGTATGGCCAAAATAAATATGCAATTAAACTAATTATTAAACAGTAAATGATAGAATATAATTTACTGTTTATCATTTAAAAATGATAAACAGTAAATGATATTCTATACCTTGCTTTCTTTTTTGATATTGTTTAGTCATCATCTTTTTTAGTGTTATTAATTTTTATAACATGAAACATTCATTTAAAATATTTTCCGTTTGAAAGTCAGGAAATGTGGTCACTTAGACTAAAGATAAATCAGGAAATATATATGAAAGTTAATATTCAATTAATCAAAAATTCAAGCAAGTGAAATATCTTTTACGCTTTTTAACTCCTTTTTTTAAAAAAAAAAATAGCTTAATTTACCTTATTTTTTTATTCTTAGTTTTTTTTCTTCCCCAAAAGCATTATTAGTAACAAGATTCAGTTTCTGAAACAGTAGAGCATTTCAAAAATACAGATTGTTTGCTATTTCATACAGCAACGTAATGCTTTTCTAAGAAATGCATGTATCATTGTGCCATAAAGAATATGTTGAAGACATACCATGTTTAGATATCCATTTATGGCATCGTAACAGAAACAGCCACGCCCTGATCAGCAATTGGTTGCCAATAAAAAAAGGTAAAAATTGGCAACATGTTGATCAATCCTGACTTCAGAAAAACCTCATGGCATTTCATAACAAGACATATTTAAATAAACTGAACTCATTAATAGATGAAAATGAATGTTTAAAAAAAATGTTTAACACATTTGCCGCTACTGATTCTCCTGTGCATTACAAATAATATGCAATTGTAGCAAATCATCTATACTATTAGATGACACCTTCTTTACTACAGTTATAAGACAGCAAAGAATGGGTCATATAATTAGATAGATGGTCCTGAAATCAGGCGTAAGTAGAGACAGTGAATGTGTTAAATGGTAAGAAATTTAATATAACCTATTAATAATCTTATTAAAACCACTAATTACTGTAAACACAATGCATGAAAAAATCTATAGAATAAATTGGAAATATTATAACTTAATTCATATAAAACATTAATATATCAATGTAAAAATCCCTCATTATAAAATGAAATGATTACATCAAAAGAATAATCCAACCAAATTTTAAAACAAAAGATTTTTGAGATAGTTTCTAATTGAAATACGATTATTTATTCGAATGAAACAATCAGTTGTATTGTAATGAATTTTTTTTTTTTTTTACATAATACCGCAATTTTATAAGGATAATGAAATTTACCTCTTGCTTTTCAATAATATCCTCCTTGGTATAGTCACCTACAATTCCTATATGGATACATCTAGATTTTGGGGCATTCATTTTACAGCAGTTGGTATTCAACTCATAGCATGCACCGGAATGACAACTAAGATATCGAGGAACTTAATACCTGAAATTATTTTACAGTTAAAGACAAAGTTCGTAATATAATAAAAGAACATGAACAGAGAATCAATTAATGGAGAAAACAATGTATTGCCCAATGTGCCATAAAACAATATATATTAAGTACAGGAGGAAACAAAATTTGCTAATGATCATGTAAACAAAAAATATTACGTCAATACTTGAAGTAAATTTCACTGATTTTAAAATAACAAATGCTTCATCTGTTTATCCAAACTCGAATGAGAAAATTTGATTAAAATTAAAAATACTTTTAAACTGTATTTACCTTTTTAAAAAAGAAATTATTTTCAACCAGCCATGAGTATTACAGTTTACTCTGCGGAATGAACAGAACCACAACAGAATAATGTTGTTTTATGATGCCAACTCTGAAAACTAAAAGAAAACATTCGGTGTTGATTCTAATTAATGGACCTTTTAAGCCGTTTGGGTTCGAGACTATTCTGTCTCTCTACATACATACATATCTATTATTTTTAAAAGGACTTAAAAATAAGTCATACAGCTGTTTTTTAAAAAAACTGGACAGCCTTGGGCAGAATCGGAATTCTCGTACAAACCAGCACGAACAGTTTAATTATGTGAAAAGCAATTCGTTTCAATGATGGACAAATATTGAATGTATGATAGTAAATATGGTGTTTACATCCATTTATGATATCATATGTGAAATTCGTTAGGAATATTGAATATCTTCAGAAAATTTTTTAAGAAAATATTTTTTTCTCTGTGGAGGTCTGAGTGCGAAAGAAATTTGGCTCATGCACAATAAGAAAAGCAGCTTGTTGCTTGCAGCGGAACGCTCCTCCCGGTAGGAAAACTATGAGACGGGTGACAAAATGTTCAGCGTCAATCATCGTAGGCGAGGCGTGGCCATCTATGTTTGAGGGGTCCTACAAAAAGTTTGTTATTATAGATGACGGAGTTGTTCACATTCAAGAGGATTGAGGGTTTGTGTAAATATTTATAAAAAGTAAAAAAAGGTCACTTCTTAAATAGACAAGACTGATATTTTAAGAACAGAAGAAAAAAAATCCTAAAGAGGCGAGATAAAGTCAGCAGTTGAGTCAAACGGGTGATTGATATTATTGTGAATTTAATGAGGAAATTTTTTTTGTTTAAAAAAGAATATTTGGAATGTCAGAATAAATTCAAATTTTACACTCAGGGGAGAAGATTTCCATGATTTAATTCGAGATATAAATTTTGATACTCAGTTTACTCCAATTTAATTTATAATTAAATGATTAATTCAAATAAAAAATAAGTTAATCAATTAATTTTAACTATTTAATGAAAAAAATTAAATTCCTTGATAGGTAGACTATATAATTTCTTTAAAAAATTAATGAATAAAACTGAAGAAAAAATATAAATCGTCAAAGAAACAATTAAATGTCGATTTTCAATGAAAAATTTCTAATTTGATAAAACTTTATCTATAAATTATTTATAGACAAGAAGCAAAGTTTTTAAAACTCCATTAATTTAGAACAATAAATTTTGATGATTAATAATTAATATTTAATAATATTTTTGATTAATAATTTAATTATATGTTAAATTATATAAGTTTTTAAGTATTTTAATCAACAATTTTAATAATAATTTTTAATTAATTAATAATTTTGATAACAATTTAATTATGTTTTAATTAATTAATAATTTTAATAATAATTTACTTAGTTATGTTTTAATTAATTAATAATTTTAATAATAATTTACTTAATTTATTTTTTAATTAATTAATATTTTTGTTTATACTTATAATTATATGTATTATTTCAATTCGTGTTTTGTAACTGACATCAAACATTTTCATTTATTAATTACTGGTTGTTACAATATCGGTTTAAAATAATGTAAAAAATGAAGGTAAACATATGAAAGTGTAACTTGCAACATATTTTAAAACTCCCTAAATAAATAAATACTTTAAGGTATGCAATTTTTCCAACTATTTTTAAGAAACAAATTTTTGCTTCAGAAATATAAAAAAATTATTTTGGAATTACCTCAAAATTAGGACATTTAGATTTGTGACTTTTATGAGGGGGGGGAGGAGTCGATTTTTATTCAATAAGGAAACATTACAACGTCTTTCAGATAATCGTGGAAAAAGTACTTTTGAATTAAAGGTTAAAGTACTGAAAGTTTGCAAAATAATCTGAGAATTGGACTTAAGAAAAGTAGTTAGCTATATAGAAAGGGTTCTGTCTAATAAGAAATATTCTTTTAAATTAAATCTTATTTTGAAATTAAATAAACCAGCTTGAAAGATCTTCCAAAACTTCATCCATACGCTTTAATAAGGGCTTTATCCCTTTCCCTATTCATGCATAAAATTGCAGGTTCCTAAATAAAATCTTGTATCTTTATTATAATATTCGCTAAGAACGTTTATGAAATATAAATTTTTGCGGTAAATTTAGAGTTTTTTACTGAATCTATCGCGTGATTTTTGACTTTTTTTTTAGAAACTCTCTAGCATACTTTAAAAGAAACCGAAAATCAAATTTGCGTTTTAGACGAATTTTTTTCCCAATCCATTAAAACCAAAATTTGATGCAAAACTACAAATGTAGTCAGAAATTCATAGAGTAAGTAGAGTTTCCATGCTTATGAAAACTCTATTTCTAATATACAAAGCAACAGATGGTCACTCGCTTGGTTCTGAGTGTGACAGATATCTATACATAACATGTTAAATCTATGTACCAAATTTTATCCATCTAGCTTCAGTCTTTTTATCATGTTAATTTATATTCGCACAGCTGGACAGATAAACTACATCTGAATGGATTTTGACCCAAATTGAGTTGTTCCGTTCCAGGACAGACAAGCAGAGAAACTTTATACCATTTGTGTGTATGTGTGTTTTGTACGCATTGAGGTTTAAAACGAAGAGATTCGTCAAATTTTTTAAAGATTGTTATACTTACTCTATACTTCGTTAATGAGAAAAAAAAAAAAAATCTTTTTTGATGCTGTTGTTTTTAATGTGGGCTGTTTGTTTATTGCTAGTGTTTAGAACCTGATTGCAGAGGATTTCATTTATGTTTTTGAGGTATATATTTTGAGAATTATATTTATTCTATAAAATTTTATTATCTAACTCCTATGCGCAATTTTATTTATCTTTTTCACTTGTACTCAAATAGTCCTAATATTAGACTTCCTAAGAGTTTATTTGTTCAAAGTTTTAATAGAAATCTTCAAATTTAGTATAAAATCCATGTATCAAATTTCATACATATAGCTCAAATCGTTTTTCAGTTACCATGTTCTAAAAACATGTTTTCAAACTCTGGAAGATCTGTAACGCAAACAGTAATCAAAATCACGACTTTCATTAACTTAAATTTTATTTATTTTCGAGAATTATAATTCTATGCACTATCTTCACGTACAAAATTTAGTTCATGGTTGTTTTATTAAATTTGTAGATTTCTGTCAATTTTGAACTAAATTCATTCTCAGGAGGTCTGTATGGTTGTTTGAGTGCAGGTGAACAAGTACAAAATGTAGTACAATGATAAGTACAAAACGTAAATAAATAAATTATAACAAAATATAGAAAGCACTTAAAATATAATTTCATATCATACTTTAAATGACATCTGAATGCGACCTTAAATCAAAATAAATGAAATTTGGTAGGTTATTTTATTACTAAAATTGCAATCCTATTTTTCAGTTATATTTCGGATTCGGGGTCCAATCGGTAGAAGAAACTTTACCTAAAATGCATACACAGTTTGCATAGCTATATTAAGAAGCACAATATTCTCATTTACGGGGCTCTGAAAATAAAAATTTGGACACTCCTGATGTATATGACCTTTATTAAGGTCCGTTTTTGTGGTAGGAGGAAGGACGATAACATCTTTATTAGAGAGTATACGAAAACTTTACGGGAAGACTACTTTGGTTAACATTAAATTACATTTTTTAAAACTGCAACTTTAAAAAATATTGATTAGTATCAATATTAGAGTAAAAATCAACAAAATTCCCCGAATTACAATAAACTATCTCCATTGATATGATGTGGAAATTTGAAGAAATAGTAATACTTGAAAACTACTGATACGACTTTAAATTGAGTGTCTTGCAAATATTAGTCGCTTCAGGAAAAAAGTTTCGCTTTCCATTTGGCAGTTATGACGATAACATGTGTAAAGATGCAAATTTTCTTTATTTCCTCATTTTTGGTTTTTGAAATTTTCGCTCAGTAAACCGGAAGGCGTTGATAAAATTTGTTTATTAAGCAATAAAATAATAAAAAATACATTATTATATTACTAAAATTGTAATCCTTTCTTTTTTTTTTCATGTTATAATTAGAATTCTGGTTTCAATCGTTAGAAGGAATTACCTCCAAAAATGCGTATACGATTTTTCATTACTCTCATATACGAGGCTCCGAAAATGAAAATCTGCGTTTTTGCGATTTTTATGACTTTTCATTTTATGCTTGGTGTCGATGAAAATTACTCATGAAAGCAGGATTATATAGGTCGAAATAAAGTAATTAATAAAGTTGATCAAAGTTTTTCCCTTACGGAAACAGATTAAAAAATTGTTGGATCCAATATGCCTTTATATATATATATATATATGTAGGGGTCAAATTCCATTCCAAAATGTTTAGTAGTTCTTGAGATAAATTAATTTTGTTTGCTTAAAAATATGTAATAATTACGCAATAATTATTCAGTTAATATCATTATGTGTTCCCTGCTTTAAAATCTTATATAAAGATAATTTTTAATCATTTTTTTTCTGAAATTCTTAATTTACTGTTGATTTCATACATAGGAAGTTTTATTTTGCACACACACAAAAAAAAACATTATAATCCTTTCACAAGTATAGTAGTCATAGCTTCAGAGTTAACTTTATAAAAATATTTGATGTGTTTAAATTACATGCTTATACTTTATTTACTTATATATTTTGCTTTACCAGTTTTACTTTCAGTCTGCTTTAACAGTGTGGGCCCTGACCGCCCCATTCGACAAGGGCCTGACTGAAGCACTTCGGGGAGGTTAAAAGAGATTAAAGGAGCACTCGGCGAGAAATACTTTTCACCCTCATTAACCGCCCCAAAGCGCTTGAGTTAGGCCCCTGTCGAATGGGGCGGTCAGGACTCATATTGTGAAATATCTCTTTGGAAACAATATTAAAAAATTCAATAGGTACGTAATGAAAAAAAAAAAAATGAAATACGTAATTAGCTGACATCAAAGTATCAGTATCAATTAAGTGACATCCAATTACAGGTATCATCAAACCACCATTTATTTAATTGAAAGGATTCTTGATTCATGGATTCAATAATTTATTTTAAATATTTACACAAAATCTTGCTTTAATTGCATTGTAAAGTCATTAACTTTTTCATAAATTCCTCACATTCTTTATAGCAAAAAATCAAACAAGGTTTATATGACAAGACCTTACAAAAAAAGGTTTTTCTTTCTAGAAATGTTGACCTGTTTAAAAAATGTCACTTAAAAGAAAGATAAACTGATATCAAGGCATCCTTCTTCGCTCGAGGCACCTTCAAATACCCTCATTTCTATTTCAGGAAATAAGTTGTCCAAGTATTAATTTCAAAATGATACAAGGTGAATAAAAATAATTCTGTATCTAATGGTGAACTTTTGTCATGTCAAGTGAAAATAATTGTTCATATCTATAATTACTTCAAAACAAGGAAATAATTTTATATCTCTATTTTTATACCTGTCTGGGAAATATACATTATAAATGTGTGTGTGGAAAAAATTTCAATAAATGAATAAAACTATAATTTCAAGAATTTTAAATCCTGAAACTTGTTCCATACACAATTATCAGGCTTATATTGTCTTCCCACTTTTATAATTTTGATACCATGCAATTTCTGCAGGATTTGTTAAAGAGCTCGATAAGAATTTAAAAAATTACAGTAAAAATGTTTTATTTATAATTATTTTGTATACTGTTATGGTAACTGGACCATTAACATATTTATTTTGTCTCAGATTGTTGTTTTGAGAAATAAGATATGTGATAGTTTAAAAATAAATAATTTATTCACATTTTGCTCTCAAATTTCTAAAACCATTCATTTACAGAATTCCTAAATAAATGTATACTTACATTCTTCTAAAAATTCTCATCAAAAATAGTATACAATTCAAATAAGATTGTTTTAATCATTATCATTACTACTGCTTCTGCCATACACAAAAATTGTTGTTATTAATTATAATGTTCTATATCATTTAATGGGGTTTCTCAACCTGTGTGCAGAAAGAAAGTATAAAATAACAGGCATATATATATGTAGTCTCTTATTTAGTGATTCTATTAAAATTTTGTTATTAATATAAATGTTTTTACTAGACAATTATCTACAGATGTGTTTATCAGAATATATTTTCTAAAATTAAGTCACATTTCTGTTATTTGTTAGCATGCATGCAGAAGTTATCTCTTATTTCATGCCATACCATTTAGATTAGTGCAGAACATATAAATTTAATTACATTATACAGAAGTAAGTAATTATTAAAAATAAAGAAACTTTTAAATAAAGCAATGTTATTTTCAATATTTGCTTTTTTTGTGAAATTCTTTTGAAATGGTTAATATAATTTGAAGAAAAGTAATGATTTTTTCTTTTTGCCAATTTTCCTTGTATATTTCAGGTAGCAACACATATATTGATATAAATCTTTAAATAAAATATTTCTTAGATTTTAAATTAAAAAAAACATATATTAATATGTTTAATTAAAACAATAAATAATCGTTAAAAAGCATTTTTATTTAGTTCTTTTATAACATATAAGTATCACTTGATTACTTTTTTTTCACTTAATATATATTTTCATACAATTAACATTATTTTACTGTCAGAAAAATAGGAAGCACAATATTTATCACTTTTGATCCATTTTTTAAAAAATTAATTTCTATTTTAATAATTATTAAGATGAATGTATGTGTGTTGATTCTCTGTAGGTTACATCATTTCACCTACAGAACCAAATTTGGGACATAACTGAAAATAAATACAACCAATATCCTGACAAACCAGCCATGTCAGCAAACACATCTAATAAATAATAAAGTTGATAATTTCAAATTCATGCATGATTTTTTTAACATTGGCTGTATTTCTATACCAAACTTTGATGAACAAAATCACAGCTTTTGGAATTTATTTAGATGTGCTTGATTTTACAATGATCAAATTCTGATTACACATTAATATTTAGAGCTCAAAAACATCACCATTAGGTTTACAATTTTTTTCAGCAAATAAAAATATTCAAAAGTATTTTTATTAATAAAAACTAACATTTTCATTTCAAATCTTAAAATCTCAGCTTGTGTATACATATCAGTAAAGTGTATATTGTAATCATAAACATTAATAGGTCAAAGAAAACTCCAAAGGCATTGAGCTAACTAAAATGATTGAATAAATGAAAGGTATTTTAAACTACAAAAACACTTTTCTGGTATTTGTTCATCTAAAAAATTATAACGTTTCATATTTATTTCATTTCATAGATACGTTCAGAAATATATTTCTCTAGATTTAGTTTGTTAGTGAGAGTTATCTTATTAATTTGAGC
Source organism: Argiope trifasciata (assembly GCA_026543055.1). Lineage (NCBI taxonomy): Eukaryota > Metazoa > Arthropoda > Arachnida > Araneae > Araneidae > Argiope > Argiope trifasciata. The sequence goes on along the minus strand of JAPMOQ010021776.1, from coordinate 1,134,145 downwards.
CTTTGTTAATATCACAGCAAAACATAGGAGCATTTTTTTCCATCCATGCATTATGCATGGATGGTTACGTTATGCGTTGGGTGTATGTATGCACATATTGTTGAAACACATATTTAAATTATTTAAAAACTAACTGAAAACAATTTTTTAATAGTAATATTCAAAGATTATTACTAAAAATAAAGACAACAAGAACTACAAAAAGATATAGAAACAATACTAAGAAAGTGAATAAGGCTTTTAAGTTGGCTAATAAGTTTATAAGTAACAAGAGAATGTAACAATTTTAATAAAGAAAATTATTAGATTTTCGATTCCTATACGAGGATTATTTCACGTGCAAATGAAAACCCCTTTAATTAAATTTTTATTTCCTATTACTTAAAAAAAATACAGTCCATTTCAGCTTACATTAATTAAATAAGCTTCCCACATTTTTATTGAACATTCATGACCCCATTATAATTTCAATACAGGACTGATTACTTCAACTGAATCTGAAATACTTAACAGGAATTTTCCTAAAAGTTAAGAGCTTAAGTGAAAGCCAGAAAATATCTAGACATTCAATTAAACCCAACCATTGGGAATATTATTCCTTTATTAGAAGACAAAATAAATAAATTGGATGTTTTAATAATGCAAGCAACTACATGAATACTTAATTTTTTCAATCCTGTAATCACATAAAAAAGCACTCATACTTTAATATCTAGGATTTATGCCATAATTTTCTAATTTATATAACAGATTTAAATTTCAAATACTTACTAGGAAGTCCAGTTCTCCACCCTCACATAAATTGCGACACTGATAATTTGCATTTGATTGTTAGTGAAACTGAAATAAACAAGGAATTTTTCCTAAAAGTTAAGAGCTTAATTGAAAGCCAGAAAATATCTAGACAATCAATTTAAAATATTATTGGTGTACAGTCCGATTCCAGTTAAAAAAATTACTTAAAGAGGTGTAGAGAGCATACAATGCTAAAAATATGCATTCAAAATCAAACTAGCATTTTAAACATTTATGCCTACAGTTATTTGTACAAACATTAATACTCTAAAAGCAACTATATCAAAACTTTCACTCAACGATAAACTGTTTAATTTTTGATACACATAGCAATTAATATAGACACCACAATTAAAATAACCTATTTGTTTTTCTTGAGGTGGTAAAGCAATCTACCAGTGGCAATTTGAATTGAGCAAATTATTTAACATTGCATACCAATGGTTTATTAATATTGAGGTATACGTATCTGGCTTATAACAAAGTGGGTCAAAATATTCGAATATTTTATTTTTCAAATCAGCTATGATTTAAGTCCAATTGGAATCTAAATTTACAGGAATTATAAGAAAATCAAAATTTGCTATTTCTTGAATCCAAGGAAATTGAAGAATGTTTGTTTGATTAAAAATCAAAAGAGTGTAAAGATTCTTTTGATTTGAAATTTGTGAATCTTCTAGTAAATACAAAATTAAATGCATCAATAACTGAATCATATAGCTAACCTTTTTTGGAATTTGATGATATCAATATAAGACTTTTCTTCTTTAATAGTAACAAATGGATCTAAAGATTTTAACATATTAAATGAAAGATCAATATTATTAATAGTTAATATTGTAGCAATAGAATTTGTGACATTAAATTCATTAAATCTACGAAACATATTAAGTTTAATAATTTCAGAATTTTTAGTATTATCGGACTTTATATCTACCTCTTCTTCAAACAGATTATTTGATTCATCAAGAAGTTCATGTAATAACCTTAACCATATTCATCCTGAACATGCAGAGAAAGAAGATAAACGTCATAAAAGTTTGTACTATGAGTTGCATCAATACAAAGAATTTTATCTTAATGCTTATCTAACATATCCTTTTGTGCTTTAGTCTTTAAACCTAATGCAAAAGAACTATTAGAGTTTGGCAAATTATCTAAATGTATAGGACCCCGAATTGCTTTTGATTTTTGTAATTTAAAAATTAAAATAGGATTGGCATGACATTGTATGACATTTTCTTAATTCCTCTACTATACAAGAAACAAACATGGCATCATTGGCTGGCTGAATTGAATTGCACAAGTGCCTTAAATAATTCTGTATAGTTTTACGATATGAAAGCTTCCTTTGTAGGAAAAACAATTTCTATTATCTCGACATCCTACATCGCCACGTAATGAACCTATAATCTTTGAAACAGGAAAAAAAAGTCATAAGCAAAATTTAACTAAATCACGTGAACTTTCTTTAAGGGAGTGATATTTAGCATTCTCATAACCAACTTGATGGTTATGAATGAAATAATATGTAACCAATATCAAATTCTTCTGTTCACAAACACAAATCTTAACAGGACAAGTTATATTGAAATGAATTATTCCCTTTTCATTTTTACGTTTACCATTTTGTTCTGCCTTTGATTTAATTCTTGATTGATAAGACCGATGAAAAAATTGACATGAATAATTATAGAATATTTTTTTCCCAGCATGTTTTTTACCAAAATAAATATGAGTACCAATAGTTTCAGATTCTAACCAAGTTTTTTAACTTGTCCTAGAATTAAAAGAATAAATTATAATGTTTTCAATGTCATGTACAACATTAAGATGCTTATTTAAATTTTATACATTAACATAAGTTTTATTGCATTCTGTACAAAAATAGGATTCATCCTTGTTACTAGTACATTTTTTTGAGTTCATTACGATATTCATTACCACTGTAAAATCTACCACACTGTAGACACAACTGAGGGGAATTTTCCTATTGATCAGTTAAATGTTGATTATTTAGAGTTGTCTTGATAGGCACTAAATGTAATTTAGGCTTTTTTACACTTTTTGCTTGGCAACTAACACTAACCTCCAGTAAATTACTACATTTTTTTTTTTTTTTTTGGCAGAGTTAAAGCATCGCAAACTTTTGGTTTGCGCCGTTTTAAATGATTTGCAAAAGAGGATGTTGAGGAATAAGATTTTCTGCATGCCTCACATTCTTTAGGATAAGTACTCTAAATGCGTTCTACACATTTGAATTTTCTTAAACACTTTGAAAATGATGATTTGATCAAATAAGTTCTCCCGCAATTATCAGAAGTCTTTGAATATGAGAAATTCTGGGCACCTTCTCCAGCAATATTTATTTATCTTTTAAATTTAGAGCCAAAACCACATCTGTCCCATTTTCATCTTAAGAATTATCTAGTAAGGCTGTTCATTTATTTGTTGTTGGAATACTGTAAATAATATTTTCAGATTTTTTTGCTACATTTTGAATACATATTTGTACTTAGTAATTCTTGCTCTCCCCAAGTTTTTTAAATACACATGCTGGCTGAAATTAGACTGGGGATGTGCGGACAGGTTCTGGTTCAAAGTGGGTTGGCAGAGTTCGTGCAACAACTGACTGACTGACTGCAAGTTGGAAAAGAGGAAACAGTAGCAGGCACAATAGCTGGTAGACATGGAGGGATAACACGTATATAAAATGGAGAATAGGGCACGGAAACAGAATGGAATGGCAAAAACCGAACCAAAGGCATATAGGAAACAACAGGTATAAGAAATTGAACATGACAAATAGAAGTATTATTCGACCAAGGAAAAGTAGGAGGTACAAGCAGTGAGATTGGAAGAGAGTCAGGCAATTATTGATATTTTTGATCCTATAAAATATAAGAAAAATGAATATCAGTTCTTATAAAATATCATGGCCATTAAAAATACTATTATAAATTATATGTACAGTAAAAGCTCTTTATTCGCGGGGTATATGTTTCATAACTATGGCGTGAATATAGAAACCATGAATACGGAATGGTAATTTATATGGGATTATAGGGGATACGTTCCTAGGTGACAAAATGAAAAAACAAAAATATAAAAAATTAATTTAATTGAAGTTTTTGAGCATTTTTGATTAATTATCTTAAGGCTTAGGCAATGGTTTGAAGAGTTTTGTAATTTTCTCTTGCTTGGCAGTTTTTAAAAGCTCCTTCAATTCAGACTGATACGCAGCAGTCGCAGTAGCAATTTGCCTCTAAAAATAAGACCTCTTTCCATCGACGTTCATAAAGAAATCGCAAAACTCATTTGCCATTCTTAAACCTTCACAAAGATTTTTCAAATAAAATGTCATGTTTCCAGTGCTTGTTGAAGCCTCTTCTCCAATGGGTTGTGAATTTAGCATTTCCTCCAAGTCAGTTTCAGTTAAATCTTCATCTTACGATTCAAGCAATTACTGAATATCACTTGATTCTATCTGTTCGAATCCATCTCGTCCTATTCCATTCGAGATTTCGGCTGTGTTTGCAGTCAAACTTTGAACTTGCACAGATTCTTCGTCATTTTCCGCAGTCAGAGCAGGCCAGTTTTTTCCAGAATGACTTCAATGTGTGTGGCTTCAGTTCTTCCAACGATTCTTTTATGTTTACGATGCATTTTGCTATGTCAAACTTCTTCCAGCATTCGATAACATTCATATCCGGATAACATTCCATATTATCCAATATGATTTTGAAGGTTAGTCTAATGTAATAGAGCTTAAAGGCCTGGATTATTTCTTGGTCCATAGGTTGAAGCAAAGTCGTCGTCTTGGGAGGTAAAAATGTAACTTTTATATTTGGATGCATAGTTTCAAGTTCGCTAGGATGACCCGGTGCATTGTCCAAAACTAGAAGTGCTTTAAAGTCTGAATTCTGTTTTTTTAGTAAGTTTCAACTTCAGAAACAAAACAATTCCGGAACCAGCCACAAAAAATAGCACTTGTGACCCACGCTTTCTTATTAACACGAAAAAACATTGCCAGGTTGAATAAAGAAATTTTTAGCCTTGAATATAGGAATTGGGTTGCATTTTTTTCATCCGCGAATAGTGAAACCGCGAATGAAGAAACGCGAATAAGGAGCTTTTACTGTATAGTCGTATAGCAGGTGCATTTATATATACCTTTTGAGAAGCTGATTTCTTTGGCCATGATGACAAAAATGAAGGCTGATTACTGGAAGACAATGGAAGGAACTCCAAAGAATCTCAAATATATCTTGGAGTGATCGACTGGCAATTTTTCTTCTTCAAAAGTTAAATAAGAACTAAAATAAAGACAAATATTTTTCAAACTTTCATCATCAATTAAAAAAATAATAAATTGCATATAAACAATATTCATACATACCTTGAGGGGCTTTATCGGAAGAAACGCATTTCCTTAAAAATATACAGAAAAAATTAGCCAAGCGAATATCACCACTCTTATTAGGATGTAAACCCTCCTTTCCTAGGAAACTAGACCAGGACGGATTGTTAGAACTGCAAAAGATAAAAACATCTTCATTACAGCATAACTTTTCTAATGTTTTATTTACAGCTTCAATCTTGCGATTTAAGATTTTTGTATGTTGAATAGTTTTCCAGTAATCATTTTCAAAGTATTTAAAATCTCTGGAAATGATACTGGAGAAAATAATTCTTGCCTTTGGATTGATTCGCAAAATCTCGTCAGCCAGTGACCTATACTTTTGAAGTATCTTTTCTACACTATCAACAAATATGTTATGGGTTCCAACAAGCACTAAAATCCAATCATAGTTTTTCTTTATTGTAGAAATTTTACTAGTTAACCTTTCAATGGTTGTTCCTTAGTAAAAAATAACATCCAAATCCTCAGATAAACGTGCTTTCAAGTATTTAATCATTGAATCTCCAATCAAAAGAATACCCAATGTAAAACAGTTGAATATTCCAACCTGATTTCCTTATAACAATTGGTTAATAGCAATATATATTATTGAATAATATGCACACAGATAAGCTAATCCAAGATCAAATAGAACAAAGTCAATACAATATTGAGATATTTCCAAATTCTCTTAACTACCGCATGGATGATACACTTTCAACTACAGCAAGACAATATAAAACTAGTCGCTAAGAACATTTCTATATATATGTAAAGAAATTTATTTCTTAATTATTTTTTAAACTTAATTGAAAACAAAATTTACAGCAAATAAATGAAATAACAAACAAAAGGACTTGTAAAATTCTTACTATTTAACCTTAATTAACATTATTATTAACAGAAAAACTATGGTAAACAATCAATGAGAAATAAATATTTAAAGCTATGCAATCAAATTTAGATACACTTATTACATGAATAAACAAAATATCAAGAAACACTGATCTAACTCCTAATTTACTCTTAACCCTAATTAGTATGCTTACTATCAGCTTAATAGTTCTAAGTAAACTAAGAACATTATAACAAATAAATTTTCTTAAAGAGATTAAATAAGGAAATAAACAAAAACAAGGCCTTTATGAATTTTCTCCAACGTGAATCAGTTGCGGATAATCCGAAACACTTCCATCTTCATCAAAGAATGAATATAAATATTGAATACTAATAAAAGGGCGCGCTCATAAACAGAATGATTGTCACGTGATGCTGACAATAAAGGCGGGTCTAGACGAGGCTTATTATTGTCTACAATAAAAGACCACGCCTACCATAGGATGATCACGGGATCACGCTAGAGATACGAGTTTCCATCTATAGCCTCGGGGAGACAACTTCGTCACCGAGTTTTCCTACCGGGAGTAAATTCCCTTGCAGTGTACCTGGTACGGTTCCAGGAGAGCTTCGGCCTAACTCTTTGTGAAATGAGAAATACCCTTTATGTAACCAATAAGTTCAGCAACAACAATTTAGAAGGAGGGAGTATTTTTCTGGAATATGCAGGCCTTAAGTTCCACGCATTTTCCCCTCATTCTCTTCATTTATAGTTTCCTTGGGCTCTTTGATGTCTGTTCATCTTACCGGTAGTTTGCAGAAAGCTCTCGATCGATGTCCACAGGCAAAAATGGTCCTACAATGGGTAGAATGTAGATTTACAACCATATCCGTAAAGGCAACTGGGTATGAGTCGGGTTGACGGGGCTCCTAGCCCCGGCAGAGGTTTCTCCCGGGTAATGGCAAAAACTGACGGAGGCCTAGCTATCAATATATTGCAGTGAAACTCTTTTTAAGGTGCGATAGAAGTGGAATGCATGGACGCCGAAGCGTGAATGAGCCGAGACTAGTAGAAACTGCAAAGCCAGAGGAGTAGGAGAGGAGGGAACCAATCAGAGTGATCCGTCTTCAGGGGTATAGGTGAGGGATTACATGGGACTCCGGGGTGGTAAGGAATCAAGGGAGCTGGATAAGTTGTTGTGTTGTTACAGGGGAGCCAATCATAAGTGGTTTACTTGGTGTTAGGAGAGGAAAGTTATTCGATAAGAGCATTGAGTATGATCAGCTTCTTTTCTTCAGGGTCTTTGATTCTCTGGCCAATTTAGCAGCCTTTAATAGTCAGAAAAAAATTTTAAAGAAAGTTCATATTTCTTTGAGGGCTTCTATAATTTCTTGCATGTCACTGAAATCTGCAGGCTTATCGTCTTCCAGAGTTAGGTGATGTCGGGTCTCATCGTATTGCTTCTGCGGGATTACATCGTTAAATTGAGTGGGTCTGGGTGGGATTGTTGTGCTTTTCAGTTCAGGTTTCCTAGTAACTTCTGCATTGGTGAAACGACCCTGTGTGTACGTCAGTTTGGGGAATTTTTCACATACTTTCCAGGCTGCTAGATGTCTTTCCTCATTGCAATTTATGCATCTGAATTTTGATCACGCAGTCTCTTGTCTGGTGGGGTCCTCCACATTTAATACACTTGGGGGAGGGTTATTCTGCAAAAACAACCATCTCATTATTGAATTAATAATACCTACTAATGAGTTTAGGATTTTCAGAATTTTATTTAAAAAATTCTTTTTCCTCTTAAAAGAGACTACCCAAACTACTGTTAAGAGGTTTCATTAAATAAATTTTAAAAATATCAACAATATAAAAACTTTTATGGAAAGTAAAAAAACATTCTGCAAGATCCATGGCCAAACAAAATCGATTACCTTTTCTTTTTTTAGAGTAGCAGTATCCATTATTACTAATTTCATATTGTGAAGATATTAGTGAATTTTAAGACAGATTTTATCCTCCTTCTCTTTCTTTCGAAGCACAATTCTCAATACAAAATTTCAGAAAATTTGACATATGGCTTAGTAATTATGTTTGCGAGTATACAACTTTTTAAATCGATATAAAATTGCCTGATTTTAAGTCATTATATTAAAAATCTTATTTTCGTTATGAAATATTTTAAGATATTTTTATCGGCTATGCGTTTAGAATACAAGATTTCAAAGCATTTCATTTATACAACGTAATTTCCATATATATTTTGAAACTAATTTAGCATAAATGAATTTCAATGTCACTGTTTTGTGTTTAATCTCTCAAAATGTTCCTTAATTAATATGCAAAATCATATTACGACTTTTTTCAGTGCGGTGTTCTATAAAAGAAATTAACTCCTTTTTTTCATTTCAGATTCATTTTGAATTTCTTCATGAATAGTACGATGTAGCAAATAATTCACAAGCTTGAAAGTATATTCCTATTGAAACTTATAAACGAAACCAAAAATGATAGAAAGCACAAATTCTATTGCAACAACAGCGCCTTAATTCATCTTACCGACCTGAAGCGATTTCAGGTTTCAAACAGATGTTCTCCGGGGGGATTACGAGTCTCTTGACGTGATTGACGCACTCCAGAGGCTTCCTTAAGCACACAACTGAAAAGGTCTGCAATGCCAGGAGCTTCAAATCAAGGTCCTCCTCTCAAAAGACGTCGCCAGACGAATGTGGGGGAAGAGGTATTGAAAATGGTGTCGGCGGAATTTAAAAAAAAAGTGAAGCTTCAGAATCTGTTTCCCATGTTGTGGGACAACATGTTGTCTTTACTTTAAAAAACACTGGCACCAGCGTATGGGGAACAGTTCATACGAAGAATATTCGAACTTGCTATGGAATTTGGAGAACTCCAACCTGATATTTATTCATGAATAAAAAATCATTGCTGTGAATTGTTTTCTTTTTGTGAATAATTTGATCATATCGAATCTTTGGATAATTGTAATTTCTTAAATAGTTCATTAACCGCTTCTATATAATTTTAAAATTTAGTGAATGTTAATAAGGATTAATTCTGTTTTCTAACATTAAACTGATGATCATATAGTATAAAAAAATTAAATCACCTTTCATATGATTAACAATAAAATTTAGGCTTCTTTTTCAACATTTTTTCTTTTAAATTAACGAATAACCATTTAATGTGGTATTATGCATCCTTAATAGATATATATTTTATATTATACTCTTCTAAATAATAAACACTTTTAAGGCACTTAAAAATGTTCAAATTTAAGCACTTTGCATGATGCTATGCACCCTGTTAAGCTTAATTAAGGAAACTCACACACGAAATATTTTCAATATGCTTTTGTTTTAAATTCAATATCAATAAGATGGTATTTTATAAATTCAATTAATTAATCCTAACACAAATACAATATAAAATGTTTTTGCTTGTTAAAGATTAACAACAAAAATATTTAACATAGCAAAAGAAAAGTAATGGAATTTTTAATAGCCATTACAACCAGTTGAATGGGACAATAAATGACACTATTAGAAATGAAAAAGACACTCAAAGGAAAGTCATTTTTAAATTTAATAAATTTACAACTTGTCACATTTTACAATCCATATCATATTCATTATATTAAGAACTTTAAAGATTAAATTTGAAGCAGAACTTACAATTAATTCAATAACTTTTTAGCTGAAAATAAATGTCAATAGAAGTAGCAATTTCTATATGCAACGGAATTTCATTGCACGAACTTAATAATTTAGCTGCAAGTTCCAAAAGAGCATTCTCCAAATTTTCACAGTAATTGAATTTTACTTTTTATATAAAACTTTAGTTAGTGTTTTCAATATAATGATTGTTTAAAAATTAGTTTGATACTGTTTTATTCTTTTCTATATCATTTAGACAAATGGCTATGGCAGTGTTTTATGAAAAATTAGATATTTTCTTGTATATATTATTTAAATGTCGAATTTTACTAATATAGTTTCTTTTAAATAATTATTACTCTGAAATAAGTCAACAATTTAAAGCTTACTAATAAAATTATTATACTTTTCTGATGTAATTATTATTAATATCGTGAATGAAGTTTTTTCAATTTGTATATATAGAATAAATTATAACTATTTCAAATTATATAAAAGAGATAGATACCATTTTCAAAATCTATACAATTTATATATCAATTATTTCATTTTAATTTGTAGAAATCATTAAAAAACAAGGAATCAAAATCACATCTTTATAATTTTTATTTACACATTACAAAAAATATAGATAAAATACATCCACAAATATAGGAAGATACTATTGACAGAAGATACTCAAATGATGCGGTGTCCATTCTCAACTATCTTCTATAACCTTCAGCACCCTAAAATGAAAAATACAACTCAGATTTTTTAAAATGAACAACTTTAAGATAATTATCGATACACAGATTTATTAAATGTAACATTATTCTTAATGACTGAATGTTTGGAACATTCAAAAATGTCAACTCTGCTCATTGATACAAATTGTATTAATAATTAATTATTTAAATTCCTTAAAAGTAAATAACCAATAGACAAATCTGGAATGCATATCTTAAGTATTGCATATAAATAAACTTAAAAATTACTCAAATAAGCAAGGATAGTGCTTTTCCTAAGCAAGGATAATAATAGAAATTCTTCATAGCTGCAAATTTTGTTACAAAACATTTTACATAGAAAATGCTAGCTAATTTTTTGCTTACCTCCAAAGCTAATTTTCTCATTAAATTTTCCTAGGAGCCTTCCTGTCTGCGTCTAAGCAGCCATTTCTCCATCAGCCCACAATTCTCTTTGGGATTTCTCTTTTTCTCTTAGCACTGTTCCCAGGATGATGCATAATAATGCAGGCTCATTGATATCCATTTTGCACGGAGCATCCACGAGTTATGAAATGAAAAACTGCAAACATTCACTTAATGGAAGTAATGAATAAAGAGCGATAAATACGCCAACTTATTCACCTGCTTTTCTAGGTTTACCAGACAGCAAATGCACAAGTGACGTCACTTTCGTCAGAGAAAGTGACGATGTATTTCACCGTGTGATAAGGCCTTTAGTCTACTAATTCTTTCGGAACTCGGAAGGACTGAACTCGGCAGAAAACGTTTAATTGATCAGATAAAACTTTTTCCAGTAAATAAGAATTACATCCCCCATGATATTTTGTGTTTTTTTTTATGATTGCTATTAGAAATGTTTAAACTTATTTAGTATTAAAATATTTTTAAAGAGGATTTTTAGTTTTTATTATGTAAAAAAGGAAGAACACTCTTTTTTTTTCAATTAATTTTTTATTAATTATTTATTGACAGTGACTAAATCAGATATTTGAAGGGTATAATATTTATGATTATATTATGAGAGCATTTAAATGATATTCTTTTTCTGTTATTAAATTAAATTATCAACCGTTTTATTGTTTTTGTTGGAATAATTTTTTATTCTTAGTAATCTGTAGTTCTTCAAAATTAGCTGTAGTTTTTTTTTCGAAATTACATCTGTTTCTGCTTTAGATAGCTAAAATGAGCTACACGGGTTAAATTTCGTGAATTTTTTCAAAATTAACTAACTAAATTAGTTAATTAAATCAGTCCCCATAGTAAAGCAAGTGCAATATAAATCCAATAAAGGCTCTATTCTCCCATAAATAATCAAAATATTTTTTCTCCATTAATAAATAGAATATAATAACAATTAATTAAATAATTATACTGAATTTCATGACTTTAGAGCTTTATGCTCTCTTCTGAACTAGTTTAAACTAATTTTAATCTTTCCCTTAAACTAACAAATTATAATTGCAAATTGCAATGGCTATTCAAATTATGCTGTGGCGTAGTTCATGACCACTTCGTCGATCAGTAAAACTCCGAAACATCATGACGTCGCCATTGCCGTTGTCGTAGTAATCACCGTCGGGAAAACAAACATAGACAGTATTAACATATTTAACTCGTCGGATTTATTAAAGTTTTCTTAATACTATACAAGAACCAAATCTGGAAATTAATTATATTATTTAATTAATATTTAAAATTAAGGTAGTTTCATATGATATGCTAAATATATGAGTATCTAATAACCTCAGCAAGATTTTTATACCCTTCATGAAAAAGATAAACCTTATATAGTGTCATTTTCACGAATACAGCAATAATTCTATAAAATTATATGTTTGAATTGGGATAAAAACATTTTATTTGAAAAATATGTAAATGCAGTGACATTCATAGGGATCTCAGGTGGATTATCTTGTTAAAGGGTAATATACAAGAAGATAAGGATAGATTTTAAAAAATTACAATCGTGAAAAGTTTTTATGACTTTGTTGAGCAGTATTTTGTAATTATTGGTTCATTTTTTAATATTAAGTTATTAATGTTGTTATATGTAATTATAAAATTTATAGTAGTGAAATAATGTATTAGTTTTATTGTAATTTATTTAACCCTCCGGGCGCCCAGTCATTCTGAGTATGGCTTCTCTAAAATTTCTCTCTATCCGTCAATAGGTTGCTTCAAAAAAATATCAGCTTCACACGAGACAGTGTCCGAAAAATAAACGAGCATTTTTCACTTCCCCTCTTTCTCAGCTGCGGGATTCCCATTAACTAGGGATGACGAATATTTTCAGAACGGTTATTACGTCACCAATATCAGAAAGTCACAGATACCAGTGATCAATACTTTTCATTGAGAGGTGTGATTCAAATCACACCATGGTAAGTGTATGATTCAAATCGCACCCTTACCATGATCGTATCGATTGTTGATATTTCAACTACAGCTCTTGCAATCACAATAGAAAGTTACAATAGATACGATCTATCCAATAGAAGCTCTCAAACAGAATTCAGTTATTCATAGGGATAGGGAAAGTCCCTTACACAATGATGCATTTCTTGGAACAGACCTCCCACTAATAGTTCTGGTGGGGCGGGCAACGGAGCCTATTGTTCACATGTAGACACGTTTCTCCTTTCACAAACAGTCGTAGTTCTGAGTAGTGATGGGAAATCTCGTTCATTTGAAAGATTCGGTTCAAAGTCGTTCGTTCACCAACTTGACCCGTTCGTTCAAGGTCGTTCGCGAACGACCGATTAGGACCTTTTGAACGAAAGAGTTAGGCTCTTTCGTTCGCGAACGAATGAGTTAGGCTCTTTCGTTCGCGAACGAATGAGTTAGGCTCTTTCGTTCGCGAACGAATGAGTTAGGCTCTTTCGTTCGCAAACGAATGATCTAGACTCTTTCGTTCGTGAACGAACTAATTCATTGCTTTCGACTCACTACGTCATCATGGGACAAACCGGAAATTTCCGGTTGTATTGAGTGTCAAAGGAAGGCAATTTCTACCTGTACTTTTCGACGCATGCGCTGTTACTTAGCCACATGTAGTTCGTTCCGAGAAGATGGTATGCACAAAACAGAGAATGGGGGAATGATAACTAATGATTCTCTTCCCCTCTCACAGAATGAAGACACAGGCTTTGTACTTTTGATCATTTCACAGTTATTGTACTGCTTGAGATTACACAGTTATTTAATGATTTTTAATGCTTTTTTAGAAGCGTTTCTTAGGTCAGTTTTTATTTTATATTTTATTATGAAATATAAGATTGGTTATTTTGACAGTATGGAGTTTTCAATTACGTTTAAATAATTCCTTAAAAATCTAAGCTCACCACTGTTTACTAAGTATAAAAGTATTTCGTTTTTCGAGATTTTACTTCATTATAACATTTTTCAATAAATTTTAAAGTAACATTATAAATTAGCATTTTGTCATAATTTTAATTATTCAGCTTTTATTTTTAAATTTTATTTTCTTTTATTTCCTGGAATATATGCCAATTGTCTTGTCTACTTAATAAAGAGCAGGATTCACTTAGACCATGAGTTTTTGGAATATTGATATTCCTATTGTTTTATACTTGCACAAATTTGATTGGATTTTTATTGTTTAAGAGCTATACTATTGCATTTATTCCTATAATAATAATAATAAACAATAAATAAACAAAAGTTTTTTTCTATATTGTCGTAATGCGCGTATGTATAGATGCAATATCTGAATTAATTTTTAAAATACTACCGAAAAATGTACTTCAAACCTTTTGAAAATTTATTTAATTAGCTGAAAAAGTTGTACTTCAATACAATTCAAAAGACTGGGAAGTAAACGCACATATATTTAATTTTAAAAAAGATGCAAAAAGGGGTTTTGTGCAATTTAATGCAGCAAATTCTTAAATTAGCTCCCTTCAACTCAAGAAATAACCACGAGCCAAAACTGTTAGTTATAGTTTCAATGTCAGTCAATCATCTAGAGAATTTTGAATATTGCATACAGGGATTTGATACCGTATGCACAGGCCGGTCCAGATAATCAAATAGACGTCTAAAGAAAAAAAAAATTGGATATTTTTTATTCAGGGGAAATTAAGTTTTTACTTTCATTCCATTTTTGAAAACTGTGCATTAGGGCTTATTCAAATTAAAATCAAGAATTTTTTAGATTTAAAAACATTATTTCCAAGTGTTTTTTTTTTCATGCTTTCAAATTTGAACTATAAATTTGTGTGTTTTTACTGTTGTTGTTGTTGTTATCGGTCACTGACTATCACTGATACACCAAAAGCTCTGAAAAACTTTGAATTTATGCTTAAAAAATTTAATTAAAATTTTTAAAAAATTAATTATTTAATTTTAATTTAATTTTTTTTTATATCCGAGACACTGAAATCAAGTTTTTTGAAAATGAACCGTATTTAAAAGTTTTGTATGTAAATTTTTATAACATTTAATATTAAAACAAATTGCTTGTATAAAGGCTAAGTTTAAAAAAAACATAGGTTTTAGATGTTTGGATAGGAAGATAGTGATGTTGCATTATTTAATGAGCCAGACAAAGCTTATTCTGTGTCTGCATATTCAGCCCATAATCATGATGTAGTTAAAATAGTACAGTATAAGAGAAAAACCATTTTTTTCCTTTTTTATTTAAACATTTATTTTATATCTGTAGCCTATATTACAATTAATGAACGTTTTCTTTCTTGGTCAGCATCAAAAATTAAACAAGACATTTTGCAATTTACGAGAGCAGTGTAATTAATGTCTGAGTTCTATATAAAAAAAATATCTAATCAAGAGATTTTCTTTTCAGAAATGAAGATAAAACAACATTGAAATAAGGAGATTCATTTGAAAGAAGTAGTAGCTTAATAAGATAAATATTAAATATTATTACCCCTTATTATTTGTCCTTAGATGCTAATTCGTTCGTCTTTTCCTTTGTGTAGTAATAGACAAGATATAATTAGTATTTTTTTAAAAATAAATAATTTATTATGATAGCAATGCTCGTCATTTAAGCAAAATTTATTTCTTATTTTTAAAGGTAAGAATAAAAGAGCATACGAAAAAAAAGAAGAGTAAAATAAAATATTCGACGTAATTCATTTTATGACAATAATTGTAGCATAAATAATTTATGAAATATTTTTTTAAAAGTATTATTATTAAAACAAAAAGTAAAATTTAGTATCATATCAGCAAAGTCGTAAATGATTCCTAAATCTTTTACTATTAAAACTCCCTGAAATCTCTAGTATAAAAAAAAATTGCATGCCTCCCCCCCCCCCCTCGAAAAAAATTCTCACACTTTCTGATTCTACGAGTTGAACACTTTTACCTCCCCTGAAGCTTTCCTTTTTGCTAGACGAGTATCCAAAATTTGTAGTGATAAAAGAGCCAAACACCATGTAATCAGCTCAAGGTCAACTACCAGTCTTCCTAAGTGATAATGTCCCCCCTCCCAGCTTTCACATTCTTTTGCGGACATAACCACAAACATCTGTCTTCTTATCTCTATGCGGTTCAAGCATGAAATTAGCAAGTTCCATATTGTCGGTCGCGAACGAAAATAGCCAGGTCCACACAGTTAATGAACTGGAATAGCCGGGTCCACACAGTCGGTCGCGAACGAGAATAGCCAGGTCCGCACAGTAATTGAACTGGAATAGCCGGGTCCGCACAGTAATTGAACTGGAATAGCCGGGTCCACACAGTCGTTCGCGAACGGTAATAGCCAGGTCCACACAGCTAAAAACGGGAATAGC
>JAPMOQ010021776.1:1086552-1097931 GCA_026543055.1 Argiope trifasciata | reverse complement strand
TATATCTTTACTTTTAAGCTCATAGAACTGAAAGACTTATAAATGGCATCTACAATAATGTAGAGTTTTAAAGAATTATGCTGTTCAAAATTTACCTTTTTTTATGTTGTTTGTAAACCTTTTTAATGCATGAAAAAGTACCCCCCCCCCTTTTTTTGGGCTAGAAAGTTTGATTACCGTATTAATATATTTTTGATAATTTTTTTATTGGTGTATTTATTTTTTAAATTTTTAAATTTTATTTGGAAAGCTTAAAAATTATATTAGAATAATAATGTTTGAATTTTTAAAAATCATAATTTGAAGTTGAAAATATAAATTGTGTTAAGCTTTTAGATTAGAATTAAGATTTATGTGTTATGTTTCTTATTTCAGCTATATTATCTGCATGCTCACTTCATCTTTTTATTCTCTTTTTGAGAAGAACTATAAATAATTGGTATCAAGAAAACCATTTAGATAGTATAGCATCTTTTGGTTTAGTTGTTTTTCTTTTGTCTAATGTGGCTTTGGGTGTATATTTGGCACTAGCTATTACTAGGCATCAGAGTAAGTAAAGAATTTCAATATTGTTCGTTATAATTTGAGTTTATATAAATATAGCATGTTTTATAAAACTCTTTAAGGTATGGAAGGGGTATAGTTTAAAATTTATAACAGAAACAATGACAAAAGTTTCATACTACTTAAAAAAAATCTCATCTGGGTAACTAACCAAAGTGAACATATAACACTTTTTGTGAGTCAAATCTTAAATTTTTATGTCACCTTTTCTTAATATCTTGTAATCCATAATGACCAATGCATGTGTGATCTTTCCTTGAAGTCATTTAGTGAAACCCTTAATTGAAGTTATTTTGTGTGATATTAATTTTTTTTTTGTATTTATCAGATTTTTTTAGTTGCATCCATCTGAAACCCTAGAAGATGTAATGAACATTCTATATATTCTTTTTGCTTAATATAATCTTTATTTTAAATGTCACTGGAATATTTTGCAGTAATTTATAACTATGCACTCAATTTCTTTCTGGTTAGAATGGGAAAATCATTATTGGCTTCTTTTTATTTTAATGAAATCATTTTTTTTTTGCTATTTTTGTTAAATGTTACTAAAATTAATTTAAAAATCCAAATCCTGAAGCTAACTGCAAGTTCTTAATTTTCTAGAATTCATGGTTAATGAAAAAATTAGCTATGGATAACATTGTAGACATTATAATCTAAATTGGTAGCAGTATGTGACTTTCTTGTATTTGTTACTTTACTGAAATGTCTGTGAAATAGAAATACTTAACCACCATCATACTGTGATTAAAATTTTTGATGATAAAATAATTATGTTGATATTAAGTTCAATAATAATCTATAGATACCAGTTAATGAATTATTTGAGTTAATAGATCATACTATGATGATGTTGAATACTTGGTTACTTGCAGTTCTGTGACCATAATGATGAAAAAAAATGACAAAAGGAAATTGAATTATTGTATTTAAATGAAAAATAAAATTTAATAATTTTAATAAACTCTACAAGATTTGTAAAAATAATTAGCATAAGAACAACAATATCTCTGTCTTCTTACTTTTCTGTTTTTATTTTCCTGTTATTATAAAATTTAAGATTAACAGAAAAATGTTTGATGGGATAGGAATTTTGAATAGAATTTTTGAAAATTATTGCTCCTTTTTATTGAGATTTTAATTATTACTTGTTGCTTAAATTCAAACATTTTCGACAAAATCCTTGTTGTTCAGAAATTAATAAACTTCTGACCTGGTTCTGTTTATTTATTTAAACTAAACATACTATAGCAAAGACTCCATTTACAAAGTGCATGAGCCAAAAACAGAAACAAAAAACAAAAGCTATTAAACAGATTAAAATATATACATAAAAAACTAATAGCAGAGAATAAAAAAAATATGAAGTTGAAAACAATATTAAAACTTTAAAAAAATGCAAAATCCTAAACAATTAAAATAGAAACATGCAAGTACAAAAATGCCCAAATGCATTGAGGCTCCAAATAGCCTAATCCATTATCCACTACTTCATTTTACATTATATTTTATTCACAAAAAGGGTATTGCAATGCTTTGATGTTATAAGACAGAATGATCTTCCCATTAATGCTTTTTACATTGGAATTTAAAATATCAACATGTTCTTTTTAATGTCATAAAAAACTTATTTGTAATGGGGATGCTCTTTTGATATTTTTGGTACTTTTAGGTGACCCAATAGCACTTAGCATTTTGAATTAACATAAATGTATAAGATAAGATCATGAGCTGTCCGTTTCTGGAATACTTTTTTTAAAATATTTATTTAAAATAGATTAAATTAATTAAGATTTTTTAAAATTCATTTTAAATAGTTTATTCTCTGAAAGTTATTAACTCGCTCAAGAGGTGACAGAGGCTAATATCTGCCTTTAAAGAGAAGTTCAATTTATTGACTTTACTGTTGGCAAAATGCAGATAAAAGAAAGTATTTTTGAACTATTTTGTAATCTTTTCCTCTCCTTTACTCAATGTACTGTAGAAGTTTTATCTTTTTGATATTCAAAATGCTAAATTTAGAGTAAGAGTTTTATTTTCTAGATTATTGGAAATGTTATGAAATTTAAAATCTATTACATTTCATGGAATTTTAAGGAGCATATTTTATTATCTTTTGAAAATGTGATTGTCTGTTTTTATGGTACAGATTTTACTTGTTTGTTTTCTTAGATTATTTATATTGTATTTTTGTAATATAACTTTATCATTGCAGAATTTGGTGTGGAAGATTTTAACTATTTTTCTGCAGCTTCTTGTTCTGCTCTTACAAGCTTATGGGCATTAATTCTTTTTATCTCTGCTTTATTATATCGAAAATATATGCTGAGGAATCCACCACTTCTACAGAGATATAGATGTTATTCGAGTTTTAAGTAGTAATGATATTTGTTTTTTGACTATTTTGAACAATTTTTTTAATATTACATTTTATAATTTTTGTTAATGTTGAGTAAAATTAAAAAAAAAATATATCCTTATAAAATTTTAAGTGAGGTATAAAAGTTAAGATGATGAATAAGATGAGGTTTTTATCTTTTTGAGAATTTTATATAATATGCATAAGATGCATGATATATTTCCTTTTTTATTACTACTACTTCAAGGGGATTGCCCATTTGTGTTATATTACATATTAGCATATGATAGAAAGAAGGGCTTTCTCACTGTAATTGCATAACTGTAGTTACTGAAGTAAAGGAAGGGGAAAAAAATGTTTAAACAAAGTGCAATTAATATATATTTTTGATACTGGTCAGTATTTATTTTGTGCCATTTAACATTCCAAAACCTAATTAGCATCATCAAAGTATATTCATTTTTATTCATGTTGTTAATTTAGAAATATATGTAGTTATCTTTTAAAGTGAGACATCTATTTAATTACAAGATAACTAAAATTTCAGATTTTACTCTTGAATGTTTAAAGACATTCATATAGAAATCCAATGTAATAAAAAAGCAAAGTATTCCATTAGTATTTCCAACTATATGGACATTTTGTCTAGTCAGTTATATTTTCAATTTTTTTTAAAAAAATTCCCCTTTTCAAATGATGAATAATTAGTAAATTTTGTTTACATTGAAAGAAATTTGTTTCATTCTTGTAAAATGTTTTGAATGCTGTTATGACTGCATTCATTTTTTAAGACTGTGATAAATACTACTTAGATAATGAATAAAGGCAAAATATGTGATTTTGACTATTATAGAATTATAAGTCATTTTAATTTTTCAAAATCTTGTAATTTGATTTTAATATGATGCATAATTTTCTTTCTAATGTCGCGTGAATTGTTTTATGATTTTCTCATTGCCAAAATTATTTGATGTTTTGCATTAAAATTATTTTACTAAACTATTTTCATTGACTCTATTATGAACTTGTGATTCTCTGTGATTATGTCATAACTTGTGATTGTGTCTTATTCCTGTGATTTATTAATTAATCACACAATCAAACAAACTGCTTTCCATTTTAAGTTAAATGAAAGGTATTTCTATAAGAACTTGTAATAAATGGTACTGTGTAGCTAATAAAATATTTTTAGGACACTGATAAAACTGCCTTGTTGAAGAGTATAACTTTTTATTTTGCTAAAGTTTTAAATGAAATGTTATTTTTGTATTATTAAAGCTATTTTTCCTTAAGTAAACATTACTTATGCCATGTTTATAATAAAATTGTATTTTGAGAAAGAATAAAATTTAGTTTTACAACGTTTTTAATCTTGTCTTTAATTAATAACTTTTAAACATGAACATAATGGTCTTATTTGATATACATTTTAAAACATAGAAATTTCTCAATAGTGAATATGGTCCCCCCGAATAGCAATACAGGTCTGACAACAATGACTTGGCCTATTTATGATGTTGTCAATGATTTGCTTATATAACAGGGTCCATTGATGGGGCAAAGCTACTTTAAGCTCATGAAGGGCTAAGGGGATTGAGGACAGCACGACTCGCACCTCCCGAGAGCGACCCATACTTGCTCAACGTGATTAAGATTAGTAAAACGTGGTAGCTATTCCAGTTGGTCTATAACTTCTCCAAAAGGTTGGTATTCAAGGCTAGAAACCCAAGGCAGGGTATTATCTGCTTTCAAAACAAAGATATTACCAACTGCTCCAACTTATGGGCCGACAATTGGATTAAGTATATCATCATCTGAGCAGCCATTGTTTCATTCATTTTTTACCATTGTTCCATGAGGCAACATATACCGGTCTGTTCCACATGGAACAGGTTTTTGGTTTATTAATGGTTTGTACGTTCACATAACCTCATTAGCACAAAATGTCTAACAACAGTGTTACTATGTCTTCACGATATTATTCAGCATTTAAAATGTCCAACAACTTCGTGGAAATACCGTACAATATATTGTAATAACAGGGAGAAATGCTCTTTGTCTGCAAGAACATTGGTTCCTGTTTAAGTGTCACTTTTCCGTCTGTTAGATATAAATGTCGATTCTTAATTTTTCTATTGTGAGAACATCGAGAATCATGTAAAGCTAAGACAAACTCGTCAGTGAACAGAACAATATTAGTGATTTCAGTTTATGCCAGATTCGAAAGCTTTCTACTGTGGCGGAAGTAAATATTGTTTATTCCTCACTATTCTGGTCAGCTAGTATAGACCTTCTACATGCAGTCTTCTACTCATTGTAGTGGTTGATTCTATCGTTTTTGTAGCATAAATGAGTGCGGATCTTAAGTGAGGTGGCGCTGCAATCCTGTTACAATGTGTATAAAGTTTTAAGTACCGGTCATCTGAAGAAGTAATTCTTGTTCTACCTTCGGTAGATTTTTGAGAAGCCGCATGAGTAGTTATAAACTGATTTCAAAAAAAGTTCATTAGGTAAATGGTTTACAATTACCTACCTTGCAATGTCAGACTGTCATTGATCTGCTATTAATCAGCCGATGGCTCTTGGATAATGTCATTCCGAGTGCATATTTGCTCATTGACCATCTCGAAATAGTGTAATATACCTTCACCTCATTGGACCATCGTTTCTCATTTTTAGAAATTCTGTTTTAAGTACCGTTCACCCTTGCAATGCAATGCATTCACAGCTTTATCCAAGGCCCACAATCTTAAGCATAGAAAGGAGGATAAGACACATATTGGAGAATATGCGAAGCAGTTTGGGGGAGACTACTCCTGTGGGTGTTTTAATTATTTTCTGTTGTTCTATGAATGCAAAGCAAAACATTGTTCTGATTCAGAAGATTATTAACTCTATTATTCAGATTTATTAATTCTAACTTAATATGCAGTGGAAGTAAAAAGATTCTATTTAGTTCGACTAAAGACCAATAAATGACATTTCTTTCATTCTCTCTTTTTGGAACTATGTCTGTCTTTTCGTCCGTTTGTCCGTGAACACAAAAACTAAAAACAGTTTTAATTTAAATGGATGCAACTCGACATATGGTCGCTACTCCACATTTGTAAGTTTCTATCAAATTTTGAAAGCCATCCATTCTGAAGAAATTTGGCCGCCCGATTAGAATTTAACGCGATAATTGTAAGGGGTAGAGATTTAGATATATAAAATTTAGCACATGGGAATTAATATCTGAAATGTAGATGAATGTGAATTTTTCATCGAAATCCTTCAAGGAATTTACTATCTGACGGTCTGTTCTTTCACAAGAAAATAAATGCGAAAACTCAACAATGCAGTGATTTAAATATATGGAATTTGGTTTGCGATTTTGTGACCATAACTATAGTTCGGTATCCAATTTTGATTTAATCGGTCTGAAAAAAAGACGCACAAAATACACATTTGGTTTTCTGATATTTTTGTTTAAACCGAATCCAAGCGAATAATCGACAAAAAAAATCACCTAAGATTGTATACTAATAGACGCTTTCGTGACTATTGTTCACCAATGGCATGCAACACACTAGCGCATTTAGTAGAGAAAATGCGATAAAGTTTCTGGAGACCATTCCCATGGGTTTTCGAAAATTTTGTACTTTATACAAAAACAAATGATTTCAAAATACTAAGGCAAAAGTTGCAAATGTTTGCTTTTATTAAAATTTAATAGGAAATAATGCCATAAATTTTTCGATTAACTTAGTTATGGTTTATATGGACTGAAACAAAAATAAGATTTAAAGATCGAAAGTGTGAACGCTGTTCTATATATTCAGCCATTTACCTATAAATAATACATTTTTAGTGCATTCTTTATTGATATGTAAATTTTTAGTGCTTATTTTTTTGTTGCAGAAAACAGCAATATCTGTATTATAGTATGCAGATGAAAGTTTGACATTTTCGATTTTCAATGTATGTAAAATTAAAAAAAAATCAAATACATGATTAAACATACATGTTTAATGGCAGAACAGTGGCATGACATTTACATAATGATAATAAGCCAATTTGGCTCTTCATATCATATATCTGATAAATCCAGATATTTCGTAAAAAGTTAATATGAATAATTTTTCCGAGATTCTATAAAATTCTAATTTTATTTTTAAAAAATGCCTTCAAAGTTTATGTTTAATCACAAGCAACGATCCTTAAAATAAAGTAATGACAAATACAAATGAATATCGTGGCTTTTTGACATGATCAAACTAAAACAGTTGTACGTTTATTGCCTGCAATAAATTCTATCCTATACTGTTTTAGTTTGTATAATGTATGCGCAATAGCTGGTGTTGTGGAACTTTTTGGCTCAATAGAGATTTGTTGAAATCCAGTCGGATGTACTGCTAACTCTGTGATAAATGCCTGGCTGAAATTGTTTGGCACAGGAATAACCTGCAGATACTATACCGACCAGATACCAGATACCAAAGTAATTGATCATCAGAGGTCCTCCTGAGTCTCCCTGGAATAAAAACACATAGTTACTATACGATTACGAAACAAAGATCATACGCAACTGAAAATGTAACATCATATACGCATGTGTGTGTGCGTGTGTAATGTTTTGTTTTATTATACCTTTTGTTGAGAAAGATAAGCCAGGGAACAAAATTTCAAAATAAATATGAAAAAAAAAGAAAGAAATTAACAAGTTTATAAAAAATAAGCTGTAAAGATCTAGTTATTGTTTACACAAAAATTAAAACACCTGTTTTCATTTGTCGGGAAGAAAGGAGAATTTGATTAGTATTATTGGTTTTTAATATACGACATGTGTTATAACATATGTTGTGTATGAAATTTTAAAGGACGTTATTAGTTTTACTTACATTATATGTTCAAGATATGTATCATTGAACTCATTTATAATGTTACTGAGAGTGAAATATGTAATGGGAAATTTAAAATGGGGCTACGTCTCTTCATTAACATACGCAAAGTTAGATTACCTGACACGAGTCCCTGCCTCCATATTCATATCCGGCACACACCATTTCATCGAATATGACGATATTTATTCCTCGCCTTCTGTGCCAACCTTCACACATTTGATTATTTATAATAGGCACAGGCACGAATTGAAGGATTTTCGGCCTTAATTTTGAACCTAAAAAATTAATTTGATAAAATAAATGTTAAATTTATCATTAAATATAGAACAATTTGTGTATGGGTTTAAAAATATTTTATAAGGGGTAGTAAGTTATATATATATTACAAGTGCTAATATAAGCATATTTCAAATTATAATTTTCTAAAGATTGTAATCATTATGCCAATAAAGGAACGACACAATGATAATTAATACAGGAACTTACAAGGATAATTAATTCTTCAGAAGATTACATAATTTCTTCATCCAAAGTGTAATTGGTATAAACCAATAATAAATTGCTTCCGTGTTTTTAACCTTATGCACCCCTTTTCTTATATTTTTAAAGTACATTATGTGAAAGAGAAGAATAACTTTCAAGATCCAACAAAATTATGCTGTTAAATAGTAGTATAAACACGTCAAAACAAAGATTTTATTTCTCATTAATCATAAAGCATTGCTAAAAAGGCAATTTTCTTATAATTTATCCTTGCTTTGAATAAAACTTTCATTCTCTTTAACACATTCGCTGCCACTGACGCGCCAGCGCGTTACGAATAATATGTTATTGTAACAAACCATCTGTGTTATTAGATGACACCTTTTCTGCAACAATTAAAAGATAGTAAAGAAGGGGTCATCTAATTAGATTGATGGTCCTGATATCAGGTGCGGGTAGTGGCAGTGAACGTGTTAACTTTTCTTTGAAAAAAAAAGAAAAAAAAAAAAAACTTAACTTTTTATTTTCCTGCGTTTTTCTCTTTTCCTTATCTCCACTTTTCATTATTTGTAATTTTGAAAATTTTTCATATAAAAACCGAGTCCCAGCAAGTTAAAGAAAATGTCTGGAGCAGATAATTAAAGAAGATATTTTAAACATTCAGTTGGTAATTATTGAAGAAGAATTTTGAATAAAGATAATCCCTTCACTACTTTTACTTCTTAATATCGAAAATTCCAATAGAAATAAGAGAAAACTGTCACTTCTCTAGTGTATGTCCTTTCTTTCAAAGGTCTGAATGCGTAACTGCGTTCAATTTTTTTTTGTCTCTGTCTGATAACAATATTTTTCAGGCTAAATAAAGAGACTAGTTTGCATCACAGTTATCAAAAGTTTATCATCACAGTTTTTTCATCAATTAGAATAATTATTTAATAACATGATCTTTTATCCCCCCTGTGAGTCACTTTGAATTTATTCGAATTGTTCATTTTTCTCATTACATTCTGGTTCTTACTTGAATTTTGATTGATTTTATAAATTTTAATGGAATTATTTTTCTGAATTATTAAAGGATTTATTTACTACTTGTTTCGTATTTCGATATATTTTCTGACCAAATTTATAAAACTAATGTATTAAGAATAATTATTTTTGCTCAATTGTTTGTTATCTCAGCTTAAGCGCTTCGGCTTCTAAGCGATTGAACAATCAAATCGCTCTATTTTAGTTTTATTTGCATCTGTTTTAGGCTTTCGTATTTGTAGTATTTTATGAATGGGATTACTCTCTCTCTCTCTTTTTTTTAAAAATAAATTTTAGATCACATTTCGAGAAGAAGTAAAAAAGTGGTTGAAATAATCCCCATTAAGATTTTCAATTAACATTATTAAGATTGACTAAAAGCTCCACTTAGAGTTGCGACTACTATAATTTAAAGAGTTAATTAAAATTTGATTACTATTTGCATATCAACCATTTTAATAATATTATCAAAATATTTCAGAATTCCTACTAAAAGAAATTACAGTATTGAAAAAAAATAGTTAAATCCAAAATGGTGCTGCCTCAATGAGATATCAACATACCACAAGTGAAAGAAAAAATTAGTAGAAAATGAAGAAGTTACGAAGTTTCCTATTCAACCACAAAATATTCCTACTCACTTTCTTAACAAAGTCGATAAATTAATTAAAATTACTTCAAAAATGGAAACAAACGCTTCCCATCCTCGGGATATACTTCTCGTTAAGAAGTTTTAATATAAGTTATCAATATAAATTCTTATGTATCCCCTTCTTCAATTAAATTTATCTGAGCATAAGTTAACCATTGCCAATGTCAAATTTAGTTAACGTTCATAGCACTGAGACTCTGAGTAAATAAACTTTGTGAAATCGGGGAGAAAACTCGATTTTAGCCCAGAAAATACCATAAGGTATATATAAAGTATATATATATATATATATATATACCTAATATACCTAATATATATATACCATAATGTATATATATATATATATATATATATATATATATATATATATATATACATACATACATACAGAGTGTCTCAAAAACCTTGACTGCGGCTTTTATTCCTTAAATATTGATCATAGACATATACTATAAATTACCAATTTGAGTAAAGAAAAGTGCAGAATGTTATGAAATCGATTAAAATTTTGAAGGGATTAAACTTTAAAAGATATAAAATTTAAATTCTTATACTGCTCCTGTACAAAAGTATTGCCAATGATTAAAATGTGCCCCGTCCTCTAATGAGGTCATTTTCAAAATTTCAAAATTTTATTAAAAAAAGTCTCAGAGATATGAAACTACATAAATGCTGAGTTAAACCGTATTTCGATACCTGGATATGAGTTTGCAAGGAAGAAAAATAATATCAGATATGTTCGTGTTTTAGAGGTCGTACACAAACAAACAAAGAAAGTAATGAATGAATGAATAAATAAATAAATAATAAATTTGTTATTTATTGGTTCAAAATTATTAAAAATGAGTAGAAATAATAACTTAAAGGAAATATTAAATAATTTTTCTTTACAAGTTGGCTGGGCTCTTTTTAAATTATATTCTGCAATTCATGATATAAAACTTTAAAGTATTTTTCAGGAAACATATTGTAGGAAACATTTTTCAGGAAACATAAAATTCGTGTTTAAAACTAAAGATATGAAGTATATTTTCTTTTCTTATGATACATTTCTACGTCACTTCATCTGCACTGAAGCTGTAACATTTGCATTTTAATTTGTCATTGACCTTTCACCAACTTTGCTTTAACATATCGTTGAGAGTTTTCACGCTAAAATTCTGAAATTTTGTACACGACCTTATTAGAGGATGGGGCTCATTTTTATCACTGGGATTACTTTTGTACGGCGTCCGTATAAAAATTTCAATTTTTTTTTGAAGTTAAATCCCCTAAAAATTTTAATCGATTTCATAATATTCTGCATCTTTTTTTTACCCAACTTTATAATTTACAGTATATAGCTATCATTAATATTAAAGGAATAAAAGTCGCGGTCAAGGTTCTTGAGACACCCTGAATATATATAT
>JAPMOQ010021776.1:1035394-1086152 GCA_026543055.1 Argiope trifasciata | reverse complement strand
AATTACTATCTTTTTTTAAATTCCAATTTGTTAAAAAAAAATATAGACCTGGCTCTAATGCACCCCAACCGGCTGCATATCCAATACTTCCTAAGAAGTCTGTTCCTTTCTCTGGTAAACAAATAGGTCTCATGTTAAATTTGTACTCCACTGGCCTGTCAAGCAGTAGTACAGCTACATCAAAGCGATCTGCCTGAGGAGTGAAACGGAATTTTGGGTGCACTTTCACTTCATCCACCCCAAATGTTTCACTTGGTATTCCTTCCAAATCAGAATTCAGTATGTAGTCTCCTAAAGTAACTTTGATATTCCCTGGATTATGTTGAGTCCTAAAAGAAGAAGAGTAATTTATAGTATTTGCAAATATTTCTAATTTTAAACGTCCTTTCTTTTATAAAAAATAATAAATGGGCGTGAGCCATACAGATTTCTTAGAAATCTTAGAAAAAAATCATTAAAAAAGTTTTAATGAAAATTTTAAATTTAAATACTAAATGAATGATATCAGAAATATATTAATTTGTTAATACTTGTCTTTTCGTACTTGCAAGAAATAAATATAAATGATGTATGTAAAATTTTGTAACATATATTTTATAATAAGTATATGTTGCAAAATTTTACATGCATTATTTTTTACATACAACATATATTTTTTTTAATAAGCTGATTTAAGATACTCTATTCATTCACGTGCTTATTAAATCCTTGTAATTATTTTTAAACTAAAATTCTGGAACATAATGAAATAGGGGAAAAAGTAAAGGGAAAAAGGACCTCATGCCAAAGATTTTTTTTTTTTGATTCTTTAGAAAGTAAGAATAAAACAAAACTTAAGAATAAAAAAAATATTTGGAATTAAAATGGTAGAAAAAAAAAGATATTGTAGCAGAGAGTTTTTGAAATAGTTTTATTCTTTGAAAAATATTGTTCCAAACTTACTTTGCTACACAGTGTCCAGCTGTGACAACATGTCTCCAAGCAACTAATGCTCCTCCGCAGCGACTACCACCGACTTGTATGAAAGCCTACAAAATTTTAGAGCTTAGTTCCATAACGTTCACTTTCATATTATAGGTTTACATACCATCTAATTTTCCAACATTCTTCAGTTCATACGGGGTTAGCACGTGTATATTTTATTCATGAAGTAAGGTTTAAAAATTTAAATTGGGAATATGAGTGGTCATGTTTACAGTACCAAAAAAAAACACCGTATTTTAAGACTTTGACAGATAAATATAATGACAGATAAATATTTGACAGATAAATATGTAAAAAAATAATTTGACAGCTTTATATGGAATCCTTTCTTTACAGAATATTTTATGATAGATGTTTTCATTTTAAAGCCTTTTTCTAAAGCCTCAGAATTCATGACCATTCAAAATGGCAGAAATTTAAATTTAAAAATTTCTAAAGATAATGCATAATAAAATGATGGCATAAAAGCTATAAAGCTAATTTGTGGATTTTCGTAATAGTGTTGTTTTTCGTATTAAGTTAAAAATCTACTGTCTTAATTTACTGGATGATAGAATAGACAAAAAGTATGTATCATATTATATTCTAAGCTTTCATTCAGAAGAGGCATCAGGTTTTTTATTAAAAAAAATATGACTCTTTATCAGGGTATTACTTGCACAAATAATTGCTTATCAACCTGAAAAAATTTCAAGTCAACAGTACTTAAGGGTTTTACTTACTTTTGATCCAAACCAGACATAAGGAGACCGACCCGTAGGTAAGGTCAAAAGAATTTAAATTAACTTCATACTGGAAATCTTTTATTTCTAGAGAAAACACTTTTTAAAATATTTGTTACTTTTTAGGTAACGATTAGAATGAAATGACTATAAAATCATGAATGATTCAGTGACTAGTATGGCATCTTATACTTTTTAAGATACAAATGTTCTAAAAGCCACCAATATTGCGCATTATGTCACATAGGAAAAATAATATTACTGAAAATAAGGTATTTGCAAAGTAAATGAGATTATTTTAAGATATTTTAAATATAATATATTCTTTAATAATTCTGTTTCACTTAAAAAAAAACTACGAGTAAGAAGGTAATCTAAATTTTATGATTTATTTATTTTAGACATTTGATGTTTTCAACGATTTTCAACTGTTTAGGCAATTTTAAAAATAATTTTGACATTTTTTCCATCTAATTAGAATTTTTCTAATGAGAAATTAAACATTTAAATATTCATTAATTCTTATCATCTTCATATCTTACAGTTATAATTTCATGAAATATTTAAAGTATTCTTTATAAAAATTATGAACTTACATTAACCGTTTGATGACGAAATTTACTAAATGATGTTATTATATATTTCAAAGCTAATGAGAAGCATATGCAGATTAGAAATCGTTTTGCTTCAAAATAAAACAAAAAAGGTTTATTTATTTAATTTTAGATACTATTTTAATTTAAAAGAAATAAATGTTTAACAAATATGACTTCAATAAACTCTGCTGTAGGAATTCCAAAAATGCCCTGTTCTTGTAGAAAACTGAAGATTAAATGAAAAAGTGTTATTTATGTTACCAGCCAAGGAAACTGCCCAAAAGCTGCATCTTCGCCTCCTACGATTCGGCTTGTTGATGTGGAACTTCTGCCACACACTATAAAAAAGAATAGATTTTTTGAAAGCTTAACTTCAATAATATTAAATCATTGCCGCTCTGTACTTTTTATACATTTATCAATGTATCAATAGCTTTTTTGCTCCCAATACATCAATTATTCTTTAGTTACTTTCGATGTTTATTTGCTTAGTGATATCTTTCGTAACATAAGTTAAAAATTTTCTTTTTCATTCGGTGGAATAGAATTGTTCCTGCTAAGATTTTGAAGAGGAAAGTCATTTTATATACACCTCTCTCCATAACTTAATTTAAATGTTATGAATTTCATACAGTTCATGAAATGATTTTTATAATTATGGAAAAATACAGAAAATTCCACTGTTATTAGTTTTTAATAAATATAATTCAAAAAGCATTTTTTTTTGTTTTTTTCTGAAATTTTTTGACGTGTTCATCGCTTTTATTAAAAGATACTCTTTTTACATTTATTATGGATAATTATTTATTATCAGCCGTAATTATTATTATAAAAAGGACAACACTTTCTAATTGCTGTATGACATATCACTTTAAAAACATTTTTTTTTCGCTGCTGGAAAAAGATTGAGTCAAATTTTATACCCCCCCTACACACATATTGATGATGCAGTTGCAATAAACTTAGGAGCGTTTATAGAACTGTGCTGATAATTCAAGTAATTTTCACTTATGCTTTTTCAACAATTATTATCAATCTAAAAATTTTAAAAGTCACTACATTAATGTTTAATATTTCTTTCCGTTTTAAATAATTTTACAAGTTTTGAAAGATACTCTTTTTAACTAAATCATTGTATTCTTGTCATCAAAATAAGAAATGTAGATTACAATCTTTAAAATTAAGAATAAATATAGCATTTATATTATGTTGAAATTTTAATTTTAAAATTTATGAACCTAAATTATGTTCAAACATGCGAAATTTTGTAATAAATTATCCCATTCGTTCACGTAAATAATATTCTCTTAAGGAACACGGCTACATAATCTGAATTCATTTTCTTAAAGTTTATTAAGAAATGGACATATTAGAAGATAGTTAGACAGCTCAATAAATTTTGATTTATGGAAACTTTGATAAAAATTGTGTATCCGAAAGCATTATTGTGTGAAAGAAACGCCACAAACAAAGTTAATCAGAATGATATCGATCAGTCTCTTATCGGGATAAAAACTGTTATCTGACATGATATTATTGAAAAGTATTTGCAGTCTCTAATCAGGATAAAAACTGTAATCTGACATGATATAATTTAAAAATGTTTGCAGTCTCTTCAAGAAAATTATTAATAAAGAAATTTGAAAGAGGAAAGGGAGAGCACGCTAATTATTCTATATTCTTTCATGGTTGTAGACAATGGTCAACGCTTATAAAGTGGTCACAAGTATATAATTAAATGTTTAGTCCTGCAAGTGAAAAAAGGTGGTGAAAATGCATTAAAAATGTCAACTTTTATGATGTTGTTTTCATTTTCTTCCTGTAATAAATAATAAATTCTTGCAGAGGCAACAGATAAAAATGGTGTTGAGTATTGTTGAGATATAACTGTGCCTCAAATGTTTTTTAATGGTACAAAAATGGGATCAGCTTTAGAAAAGTCATAGAGGTGTCACAACAACAATTAATCATCAAAAGAAATGTTAGCACATATAATGATTTTTACTAGAACAAGTATTGTACTACGCAACTAAAGAAACAGATTTTTACGAATTTCTTTCGAGTTTTGATTGACTGATAGATAAATCCATATACAAAGAAATTTTTACATCAGTTCTATATTACTGCAATCATTTTTAAGCTTTATTAAACTGTGCACTTTACTAAACTTATTCACATTTCTTGTAGGCGTTATTATGTGAGATTTTAGGTTCTGTGATAATAATTTATTTTGTAATTCATCTTAAGTTGCAAATAGAAACTCTGATTAAGAGTACTTGCTTGACCGCTAATGGTCACAGACTGACTATTCCAACACTTCGGAAGGCACATAGAAAGACATGAAGCATATTTCCATTCTTTACCCTATTTCATGTATGGAAGAAAATTGAACAATATCATTGGTTTCCACCGCCGCCCACTCTGTGACGAAAGTGTGATGTCATGTTTGCTCTCGTTTAGATTCAACTTGGATTCGATGCCTCTTATAACTAGATCGTATAAACTGAATGAATTCGATTTATTCTTTGCGGTATTGTTATATACCCTAGCTAAGCGTAAATTGGTGTTTCCTACCTATATTTTTTCATTATAATTTTCCATTTAAAAATATTTAAAATAGATTTTTTGAAATTTAAGTAAGGAAGCATTTTACTATGTCGCAGTTTACAAAATATTACCTTCATTTGAATCAAAATCGTGTCTATACATCTCTATCCCACTTCTCCTAAATGCCTTGGTTGATTTTAACCAACTTTACAAACTGATTCTTTATGACAAGAGTTTTTTTTAATCTATTCGAAACCAAAACTATTCTATACCAAAACTATTTCGAAGTTCTTTTACAATGACGTCACGCTTTCGTCACAGAGTGGGTGGCAGTGGGAACCAATGATGTTGCTCGATTTTCCTCCAGACATGAAATAGGGTAGGGAATGGGAATATGCCGACCGGACTGCCGTGACAGCAACACTGGCGTTTGAGGTTTCTTGAAGCATAATTTAAAAAAAATTTCGTTACCATTCTCTTCTATATGGTTTTTATATATCTTGTCACGTAAGTATTCTCTTTCCTTCTGCAGTACTTGGAATTTCAGTTGCCAGATAACCTTTAAAGTCAAATTGACAGATTTTTTAATTTTTGATCTTTTATAAGTTGTTTTAAATATAGGAATAAACTTACTGCAGAATTAATTTCAGTTTAAAACTAATGGGTCTAGGAGTGAACAAATTTGAGTCATTCACTTAATTATCAGTAATATATACAGGGTGTCCCAAATTAAAATTACCCTATTCAGAGCTACATACCTCCATAACTATTCATCCGAAAATTCTGAAATTTTGGATATGCCTTCATAAAGGGATGGGAAAGACATTTTGCTTTAAAAAATAGTTCTAAATGTTGCCACTAGAGAGCGCATTCATGTAAAGCGGGTCTGTCCTACTTGATAGATCCCGAACCATCGCCAATAAATCCAATGCGCAGCTCTAGTGCGACGTTAATTCAACCAACCAACTAATCAAACATTTAAAACTACAGTATACGCAAATGTTGCAACTTCACTTAACAGCAAGCCAGTATGAATGTGAATGCATTCTTTGAAAACTTCATGAGAGTGTGTTCGCGACTCAAAATGACTTTAAGTTTGCAATCGCGCACTTTATTAGTCAAACTGTTTTATCAATACTACGATTCAGCATCAGCAACCTTAAGGAAATTTCGGACTTTGAGGGATCTTCGAACAGGTCCAATGACATCTCAAGGGATTAAAGAAAATGATTACGAAATTTGAAGAAACAGGATCGTTGGGTGTTCGTCCTGGAAGAGGAAGAAAATCAGTTCCTTCAGAAGTCGTTGAGGAGGTTGCACTTCAAGTGGAAGAGGACAAAATATCAAACTTTATGGTTAGCAGTAGTGTTTGTCATGTCGCAATAGTGCTGGATAGGCCCCGTTCCACTGTGCATAGGATCCTCAGGAATATCCTACGATATTATCCATACAAAATCTCACTCGTTCATCAGCTGCATCCACAAGATTCTGACTCACGATTAACGTTCTCACTGCAGTTTCTTGCTCGGTGTGAGGTCGATTCTGAATGGCCTTGGAACAGTTTGTGTTCCAATGAAGACCATTTCCATTTAAACGGCTCGGTGAATACGCATAACTGCAGAGCATCCCCGCTCTACCCTAGATGTTCCGTTTCATACACCGAAAATAACGGTGTGGTGTGGATTTAGTGTTTATTTTATTCTGGAGCCGTACTTCGTCGAGGAACAAACTTCATCAGGCGCAGTAATATGCTCTATCACGAAAGAGCGATATGCAACGATGTTGGAGAATGCAGTTGTTCCGGCTCTACAATCACACCAATGTCTTGACCAAATGCTTTTTATGCAGGATGGTGTGACACCACACTGCAAATTGTGTAAAAAATATTCTGAAAACCCATTTTATAGAAGAAAGAGTATAAATCGCCATTTCAATAATGCTTGGCCTGCCCGATCCCCAGACCTTAATCCATGCAATTTTTGGTTCTGGGGATATTTGAAAGATCTGGTTGGCCATGACAACCCGAGAACGTTGACTGATCTTAAAGCCAGTATTTGCCACCAATTGGTCAACATTTCAAAGCAGACACTACGCTCTACTGTTGAACATGCAATTTTCAGATTTCAGAGGGTACCTGACAATGGTGGCCATCATATCGAACATGAATCGGATTAATTCTAAGATAATGTGCAATCCTTAAAATAAAATGGTTGATAATATGCCCTCTAGTGGCGACATTTGGAACCAATTTTTTTTAGCAAAATGTCTTTCCCATCCTTTCAATAAGGCGTATCCAAAATTTCAGAATTTTCGGATGAATAGTTACGGCGGTAAGTAGCTCTGAATAGGGTAACTTTAATTTGGGATATCCTGTATATCATTTGTGAATAAAGAATATTGTCTTGTTTCAGGATAATTGATGGATTTGGCCTCTTTGCTTTTTTTATTATAAAATGTCTCACAAAGGGTTTCGTTATTTTTTGCATACTAGTTAGATGCTAATTAAATGCAGTAATATTTCTTTTATTCTTAATTAATCGATGACTTTTAATGGCCTTTTCTGTTTATTTGCTAAGCGGCATCTTAATTAAC
Source organism: Argiope trifasciata (assembly GCA_026543055.1). Taxonomy (NCBI): domain Eukaryota; kingdom Metazoa; phylum Arthropoda; class Arachnida; order Araneae; family Araneidae; genus Argiope; species Argiope trifasciata. The sequence goes on along the minus strand of JAPMOQ010021776.1, from coordinate 1,078,711 downwards.
ATTGATTAAAGTTTACTTTGATTATATTATTGTACCGTTTTAAAACAAAACTAGGGTTATTTTGGGACGGATCTCGTAATTTTGACCCGTGGCCAGATGACGAAGATGACACCTGAACTGTCACCCCTCCTCTTCATCTTCTGTATCATACCAGCGGGAGGGCGTTTGGCCCCGGCGGATTCAGCGTGCACCAGACCCGCTTACACGATGATTCTTCAATTGAATCGGGTCTCGAAACTGAGACCTTAACAGGAGGCCACCGTGGCTCTTCATTAGTGATTAAAAACAGTGCCTCTACATTCAGTGGAAAAGAATTACTTCTTTCCAAAAGTTCGAAGATTAAATGCTTTTTATATGTAGCGATCGTTTTAAAAGCTATGGAACAGGGTAGTCAGAACACGTTTATCAGTTGTCTTATCATTCTGAAATATTAAAATTATTCGATAGTTTTGCTTCACATTGTTTTAAATCATATCAGAATTTAGTAATTTGTTATTTATTTTAATATTTTAGAACTATTGATTTTTTTGAGAATTTAGTTTCTTTTTCAAATATTTAGGAATTTATAAAAATATTCTAGAAATTTTTGAAACCATCAATAATTACGGAGATTCAGAAAAAAGGAAGAAAAAATATAGGTATAAAAATGTTGGAAAATAATTTAAATTTCAAAAATTTTCACTCAAAATATTTCATTCTAAGATTCTGAATTGTACATCTTTTTTAAGCATGAATTATTTTAAAATGAATATAATTGATACTAAAAAAACTCATGCTTCAATGAATAAACGACAATAAATCGGATAGTATTCTTCAGATTGAATAAAATTATGCTCTTCAATGAAAGAAATAGATTCCTATGGAAATAGGTAGTATGAAAGCTTGAATTTATAAAACAAATTGAATTTTTAAAATGCCTTTATGGCGGTCTCTACCTTACAAAAAATTTGTACATCGACATTGAAAAAAAAATGGGAATATGATAACATTTCGTTGTTGTTCTAAAACTTGTCTTTCTGGAAACAGAGATTAGACAATATGAAAGTGTAAAATTCCTTTCATGAATTTTCGTGTATTTATTTATACTCTTAACTAACGGATTATGATAAAAGTATCTGTATTACTGGGTTATCACTTTACTTCCTTCGGTAGCTTCATTGAAATGATAGATAAGAGTTAAAATTTTTATCATTACCTCTTCAAACATAAGTGAGAATGTAAATAAAACGTTATTTCTGAGGCAGACGATACGGAGTTCAAACTACATTATGAACTTGAACATAGATTAGAAGGCTTTTATAGTTTTATACTTTCTGATATATGGATTTGAACTGTACAGTGTATAGGAATTATGACAGCAAAAGGAATTTACTTTCTGACATAACTATAACACAAATGAAACTGAAATCTGTCTGATCTACAGACAAAATAATGAACTAGCTGGTAAAATGTGAATTTATCAGATATTCTTTGTTAATGTCTGAAAAAAAATTTTGCCTGTTTTTAAGAGATAAGAGGACACACACACACACACACACACACACACACACACACACACACACACACACACACACACACACACACACACACACACACACACACACCCACACACACACACACACACACACACACACACACACACACACACACACACACACACACACACACACACACACACACACACTTTGCATTTGCGCGCGCAATGCAAAGTTAACCTTCTAAATTGTATATGATTTTCAGACCCGATTCCACCGAAGAATCGTCGTGTAATCGGGTCAGGGGCATGTTAAATGCGTCGGGGCCGAACGCCCTCCAATTGATGTAGTGTGGAAGTTTGGAGAATGGGTGCCAGCTCAGATGTCATGTTCGTCATCTGACCATGGTTCAAAATCACGGTCCGTCCAGAAACAACCTTAAAGTTGCTTTATAACGGGACGTTAAAATAATCACACTAAACTAAACAAGTGTATATGTTTACGTTATTTTATATAAACTATTGGACTCATCCAAACGTGCTTCTGTAGTTAATTTATAAATTGCTAGAATTAGACATATATTTGAATTGGAAAAAGGTTTTAAATATGGTAAAGAATCATATTAAGTTTTGCTTACATCGATAACTGTACTTCTGAAAAAAAAAATCACGAAATCTAAATTTGAATGAATTCTTCGGGTTTTATTAATAATATTTAGACATTTTTTTCGTGCATTAACAATATGAATAACAAAAATATATGCTCTTAGTTTGAAACTGGCCAAATTATGAGGCATTAAATTTCATTATTTTAAGTAAATCATAGGCTGATCTCAACAACCGTCCGTTGATTTGGTGATCCTCCTCGAAATACTTATTATAATGATCTAAATGTGGTTAAATAGTAATATTGAAGCTCATAATTCTGTCAGTTTTAGTTGTAGAAAAGAGAAATTTTTTGTTGTTGTTTTAAATATTATTGCGTCAAGAATATTTTTCTAAATACGGCTAATAGGATTGAATGACTGCATAAAAATTATATTCTGTAATTTTTTGTAGCATATTTATTGACTAAAATAACATGAAATAGAATTTTTTACGGCCTTTGAAGCTTTTCCAAATGGAAATAGAAGCCTATAGCTAAGAATCTACAAATTTGATATCAAGATTTTTCTTGTTATATTTGCACTACATATCTTATTTTAAATCTTACCTCTTATAATATAACTACTTCAACGTCTCAGCTGAATCGGCTTTTCCAAATAGTTTCGTGGACTTCTTAAAAACAGAATCTCAACATTTTTTTTTTCATAAAATTGCATTTCTAACTTCGGTTATTCCTTATTTTGAAGTTCTATTCTAACTCCTTTTTCCAACAATTTGTCGTTTATAATGATACTCGCTGCCTTGCCCAGTTTATTTTCAAAATGGATGTAGAATGGAACCATCTAAAATATCCTCGAAAAATATGATTATCATTTATTTTTTCATCGATTTTGAAAGTCGTTTCAAGACAATAATACTTGTGTAGACTTATTGCTTTTGAAAATGTTTACATTCTTAATATTACCTGCCTTCAGCACATTTTTTTCAACAAAAATAATCTGAAGCCCGATTCCATAACTTAAGAGTGCAGATAATATTTCTGAAATAGTTTTTGTTACAGATAACATATAATTCGTGCATTCACCTTTTATTGACAATCGGGGAAACGTAATTCTATATTTAAAGATTAAAGGAAGTTAACGTTGTTGATGTCAAAAGCGAAAATATTGGAAAATTGCAAAAAACTCATCATACTAGTCATAGATGCATTTAGAATATCGATCTCCTTATACGGCCTTTTGAATTACTTAGAGTACTACCAAGCAGTTTTCACATTTACCACATTATAAAGCATTACTTATGTAACACTTTAATGAGAAAACCATTGCTTGAATTTTATTGACACTTAAATTGCTTATCATTTTTCTTTCTCCATTTACATTGTCCAGAAAATATTTTAATTTGTAGGGAAATGGTTAGTAGCATATCAAACATATGCCAAAGATCTACAGAATTATGCCATATTATAAGTGGAATTTTGCAATCGATTTAACGTATTAGAATTTTGAAATTATACACAATTATGTTTTTTAATGAATATTCAGAACTTTTTTTCAGAACTTGATTAACAGTAAGTCGATTAATTATGCGAAACATGCTACTTAGCAGGAGAATTTTGAGAAAAAATTGTGTTCAAGATTGTTTTATATTAATTGATAAATATTAAGAAGTAGAAAATAATTAAGTTAAAAATTTCGCTCTTTAATACGTTGATAAAAGTTTTGTTCTTTAATAAATATATTTTATTTATTTAATAGATGGTTTTTATTAAACATATTTTACTAAAAATGGTGTTTGATCTCATAACAATATAAATTGATGTCTGGATTAGAGCGGTAAGACTTCATTCTACTGTAGCAATTCTTTGCTATAAAAGTAGGAAACTTTACAAACAGCATTGAATCAGAAAATTCGAAAATATTGCCAAGTAATTGGCACGCTGATAACGTTTAGTGATATCGAACTTGGATATCTAAAGTTTTATTAGATTAGAAATGATCTAAATCTATAAGAGGACGATTATGAGATGCATTCTGTGTTTTGAATCCTAGTCATCCCCTCACCTAATTTCCCCATGTGAAAATGTGAGTATTTGCCCCATGAGTAATGAGAATGTTTGGCTCATAATAATCGATATAATTTGCACAATTTCCAAATACTCATCAGATTTCTAATGAGATGGAGACCTTCTGACAACGAAGTCAATGCTCCTCAGCCTTATCTGAGCTCGAGCTTAGTGAGATATTATAACCACATACCTCCTTATTATTGAGGTTAGCTGATAAATAAGAAAACTAATAACACTTTGAATAATAATTTGAAAAATAAATAAAAAATCATGTGACTGAAACCGAAGTAACAAAATCCAAAGCGGAAACAATAAGTTGAAATTTAATACGTACTTTCAAAATATTTTAATTTGTAAATAATATTTAGGCATTCTCTTTCGAATCATATTTATTAGGATTAATTTTCTTATGCATTTCATTTCAAATTCTCACATTTATGTATTTTTTGCTTTGACTTGCAAATGTTTGATTTGAAAAAAAAATTATATTCTACTTTTTCTCTCTTTAATGAAAATGCGTTTTAAAACCTTTTAAAAACATCAATAAAAATATTAAGCGATGAACCTACTTGGATCATTTCGAACTGGTCCGTAATATAACTGATTGATATGATGATCATCTCTGCTGTCTTGACTACCACAACAAAAGAAGAATGGTCCACAGGAAGTGCCGACAGAATCTCTGGTCCACCAACAAGACAAGATGAAGGAGCATTGAGTATTAGCAGGGCAACCGGAAAATAAATTAACTTTTCGAGGCTTCAAAAAATTTCGAAAGACTGAAGACGGACGAAAACGAGAAAGCTTCTCATCGACCACCGCTGCTCCTAAAAGAGTGAATAAAAAAGATAATTAGGGTTTTCAGTTTTGGAATTTATTTATTATTATTTCATTAATAGCTTTATGATTTTTCTGAATCAAAAACTAACCTCAAATAGTTTAATCTTACTGTTTTGTTCTAGATATTTTTAAAACTCTAAAGGACATGATGTTAAACATTGTCAGTTTTTTACCAACTGTTTGAAACTATTTGGATTTTCTATTGCCAAAAGATAATTTGAAGAAATATTGAGAATTTCCGAGGATATTTTGTTTAAGTGATGACCTATTCCTAGGTTCAATAGGAAGATAGGTGAACTGGATGATGAGGAGTAAAGCCTGTGATTGACCACTTTGTGGCTAGGGGTCAGTTGTCTCGAAGAGGATGTTAGTTTGCTGAATCGGTCAGTGTTATGGTCGGAATATGTAAAAGATTGCAGTTGGAATATGCTAAAGATTGGTCTGCAGTAGTTCAAATATATAAAAGTTACAGATGGCTTTCTTACCAAACGACCAGAACATTCATTATTAATTGTCTGGATGGACATTCTATGTTAAAATTCCTTGATCAACTATAAAAGATATTTTAAATTTCTTTTACGAACAAATAGAAGAAATTTCTAAAATGGCAGGCCTTTTTCCCAACTAGAGTATGATTAGCCATTTCTCTAACAAACCTCTCCACAAAGCAAAAATTCTGATAATTTAAATCACAACCTGATTTGGCTTCTACTACATCCAGTTATAAAATGGATATTGATAATCGAGACACCTGTAACAATTTTCTCAAGATTGTTTCCACCTCACTTCTGTTATAAATGTTCCCTTTGATGTTTAGGATAGGATTTTTTCTTTTCTTAAAAATTAACGAATAGTCTATTATTATTGATGATTAAAGAAAACCATTTTTTAAATTTATTCTCGATGTAAATACTTTTTGTGTGCCAAAAAGTATACCACAAGGCTTAAAAAACGCAAGTCAATACACAATTCATCTTAGAGGAAATTTCAAATATAAAGGGCGCCGGCACAAATGCAAAGAAAAAGGAGGAAACAATAAAATACACAAATACAAACTAAAAAATTTAAAAAATTGTTCGCATACTAATGGAAACATACAACAAATGATATAACATAATTGGAGAAGCATGATCAAATAAAAATAAATTATTCAAAATACAAATACAAAAGTTTAAAAGTATATTTACAAATATAAGTAGGAAAATACGCAGAAATAAATGCTAAATAAAACGGGGAAAATTCTATTAAAATATGTGTAAAAGAAAATGAAAAAGGATTTACTGTGTACAAAGGCAGGTAGATGAAGAGGTCAAGTTATAATGTTCTTTAGAAGACAGCTCTTGAGTTTATCTCTTTCAGGAACAAATTTGGTACATAAAATGAATTGTCAATCAAATATATTGTAAAATTATTTTACAAAAACCTTTGAACATTAAGAAACTAACCACAATAAATTCAAAATATATATAACATTCATATTCAGAGACTTTAAATAGAGCTTCAAATCCATGAAGCATATTTCAATATGGATTTGATACAACTAATTTATTATATAGTGAAAAGGTAGTTGATTTCAAATACTTTGCAAAGAAAATAAAGCAAATAATTGTCTTTATATAATTGAATAGATGATGGGTTATGTAAAATGTCACGGTAAAAATGTATGAAGAGAAGAAAATGGATATTATTTCAAAATAAAAGAACACACATTTTTCTGTTTCAATTTAGGCAAAGCAGAAGACTGAATTATAAGAATTTCAATAACATGCTATGCAATCCATGAAGAATTTTGTTGATAGAGAAACGGAAAAAAAATTTATACTGGTGTAAGAAATTAAGAGATTTTTCATATTTTATCTACGATCTTCAGAACTACTGGACAGATTTCAATAAAATTTGGTTGAACATAGGTTAATATAAGGCAAACAAAATAAATATTCAACAGTTATAATATACACACATGTTTATGTGTAGCACTCATGGGAGTTTGAAGGTCTGAAAAAGCGGTTGCAGAATACACAAAAAGGATTAATAGGCGGTATGGTCCCCTCTTACAGCTATACACGCCTTGCAACATGATGTCATACGGGAAATAAGGCAGTTTATCAGTGCATGGGGCAATTAGTTCCACTCATTCACCAACGCTGTTTTCAGTTCCTGGATGGTTCTCGGAGGGGGGTTGCGAGTTGCAATTTCCCTCCCTAGAGCGTCCCAGACATGCTCTATAGGGTTGAGGTCTGGAGACTTGGCTGGCCAATTAATTCGACGAATATCCTCACTCTCGAGAAATTCGTGGACCAGAAGACTTCTATGTGGCCTAGCGTTATCGCTCATTAAGATGAACTCGGAGCCCACTGCATCACTGAAAAGGCGAACATAGGGCTCCAAGACTTCGCGGACATTGGAAGGTAAGTAGCGGGTCCCGTTTCAACCTAAACACCGTATTCTCGCCGTACTTTTATATGGAGAGAGTTAAGGACCCATTACTTATCCTCCAATGTCCGCGAAATCGACAATTTTAGCTGTGGCGGTGTAATGGTCTGGGGAGGCATCATGTTAGATGGCCGCACACCTCTCCACGTCTTTAACAGAGGCTCTGTGGCTGGTGTGAAGTATAGGGTTAAGTTCTTGGAACCCTATGTTAGCCTTTTCCGGGGTGCAGTGGACCCCGAGTTCATCTTAATGGACGATAACGTTAGGCCACACAGAGCTCTTCTGGTCGACGAATTTCTCGAGAGTGAGGATATTCGCCAGATGGATTGGCCAGCCAGGTCTCTAGACATCTACCCTATTGATTATGTCTGGGACGTTCTGGGGAGGGCAATTGCAACTCGCACCCCCACTCCGAGAACCATCTAGGAACTAAAAACAGAGTTAGTGAATGAGTGGAACTAATTGCCACGTGCAATGATAAAATGCCTTATTTCCAGTATGACATCACGTTGCAAGGCGTGTATAGCTGTAAGAGGAGACCCTACACCCTATTAACCCATTTCTTTTGTGTATTCTGTACCCGCTGTTTCAAACTTTCAGACTCCCCTGAATGTTACGCACAAACATGTGTGCCTATTATAATTGTTGAATGTTTATTTTGTTTGCATTATATCAATCTATGTTCACACCAAATTTTATTAAAATCTGTTCAATAGTTCTGGAGATCGTAGATCAAATATGAAAAATTTCTTAATTTTTTGCATCAGTGTAATTGTTCGAAATATTAATTTAGAGCTCCTCCACTATAGAGTTTTGCATTATAAATCTTGAAAATACACTTGCACTCATCCCATTTTTCTGTTTCTAAAGTTCTGGAAAGTCTGAGGGACGAGAATTTTGAAAAAAATTAATAATTTTGCTTCAGCAATAATTTTCTTAATTTTGAATTTTAAAAAATTGAGATCTTGTACTTTTCACAGATACTGAGCTATGTGAGCTTCAAATGTGTGTTTAAAAAAATTCTATTGAATTGTTCTAGAAATATCAATTTCAATTTATTCTACTGAATGGAAAGATGAAAAATCAATGAAACTTTCATTTATCTTGTCAGAAGGCCAGTTATTATATCAATAGTGCTACTGCTTTTTTATTCACATTTTCAATAAACTATGTTTAATAAACTTTAAGAATAAAGGAAAAGATAAGATGTAATAATCATGAGATTTTAAAAGGATTTTAATGGATAAAAATGAATATCCTATTTGAAAAGATTTTTTTTTTGCTGATTTCTGACTCACACTTATTTAAATGTCTGCATTAAAAACGTAAATCAAAATAAGGTAGGTAATAGGCATAACGAGGAATATATATTTTTTCTATACTAATTTTAATTTTGAAATAAATTTTAAAGAAATTTCTTCTCTGCTGATTTAGCCAGTTGCAAAATAAATAAACATTGGAGCATTGATTTGAAAGATATTGATCAGAATTATAGATAAAGAAAAAGATTTTTAAACTAACAATTGTCTTATTCATAGTTCTTTTTCCCTCTGAAAGCAATAAGTTTTTTTTGTTTAAAGTCGAATTTCTTTGTAGAAAATTTTACTCATAATTCCTTTTTTAAGGAAAACAAATCTACTGATAACATTTTATCATACAGGTAAAGGAGTGGTAAAATATTCTGTAAAAGTTAAAAAAAATTTTTAAAATAAAATTTTACCTGCAATTGCAAAGTTAATCATTAGTCATTTGAAAACATCCTGAATGTTATCTTAACTGATAAATGTAAAAAGAGAAAAAATCTTGATAATTCACATATTTCTTTGTAGTTTATGTACAAAATCATTCTCAAAGAATGTAATAAATATTGCTTCTTTTCAAAGAAATTTTTATAAAACATGATCTGAAGTTAATTTGTCTGTAGAAGAAAGTCTATCTATTAGAAGTTAAAGTTAATTAAAATAAAGTTAAAGTTAATTGTCTGTACATTTAAAATAAAATGACTAGAAGTGAGAAAAGTGAAATAAAGAAGCGAAGTAGTAAGCATAAGAAGCTCTAATAAAAACAAGATATCAGATTTGTGTTTATTATTAATTTCAGATCAGATTATTTTTTATCGCCAGTTTCTTGGTATATTTCTGAGCAGTACTGAAAAACTTGCCATAGAATTAATTCAATCCTGGAGAAGACTCAGTATTTTCTTTAGCCGAGAATGTATTTGCAGGGGCTTTCAACAAGTTTATATATAGAAACATAAATTTATCATTTTTTGTTAAATGAAATGAAACTGAATATCTCTTGAGCTTTCAATAAAGATGGAAACTGAAATATTTAAATAGATTGATAAAGGCAATTTTATTTTCGACATCATATCTCTCTCTAGAATCTTTGAAAAAACTCCTTCCATTTTCTCAAGTCTTAGGAAAGAACAATTTGAAGATATTGAGTGTGTTATATGTTCTGATAAAATTCGAATTAAAATGAAAATAGAAATAATTTGGAAATATATGAGAAACGGAACCCTGATTTAGTTTATTAATAAAATCAGATATATTTTAATTAAAAAAACATCTGATTTTCGTAAGATATTTTGAGCTCTATTATTTAGGGAAGAAGTTGAAAGTTTAATGCAATATTTTTTCAGCCGTTTTAGTGAATTTTTAAGATTAGACTAATTATGATTTGAATTGTAAGTCATTATCTTCATTTATTGGTAGTATTGTGTATAATATAGATTAAATTGTCATTTTAAATGATTCCATAATGTTTAAATTAGATATAATTTGACATATTTAGAATATCGGAATATTGATCAGATCTTAGCTTATTATTTTATATTTCTGGCATTTTTTTTTTCCGCAAACCAATCACACTTTCAAATTTGTTCACTTTTCGTAGTAATTTGAAAGTTGAATAATGTGATTAAAAGTTTGATGAATAGTTTATACCTTGTTTCCCTTTACCACATACATTAAAGTTTTTATGTTTTCCGATTCTTTGTGCTATGAAATGTATGCGCACTTTTATTTGTTATAACGATGTTAAAAAAGACTAATCAGTAAAAGTTAATTGTCTTAATTTAAATGTAAATTATTTTAATGCTATTAAAACTTAAGCTCTTGTAGAAATTATAAAAAGTGTAAAGTAACAAGTAAGTGTAAATTAAAGCAAGTATTCTCTTTTTTTTCCGAATATAAATTTTGTAAGTGCTTTATTTACGCTTGTACTGATATTGCTGCAGCAATTTTTGAAAACATGTGTCACTCTATTTTATCGCGGTTTTATCAATCACAGGACTGTTTATCAGATAAGTTGCAGAATCAATCAAATTCACAGCAATATGATGTACATTATCTACAAGGAAATAGGATTCGTTTTTATCATCTGATACTGCTAAGAAATGCAGTAATCCAACAACACAGTATATATCTGCTTCTTTAAGGATCGCAGTTTGATTCTTATTTTCAACAGCTAAATTTTAACGAAAACCCTAAGAAAACATCGCGCTTGTAACAGTAAGAAACGAGTACGGAAAAAATTAAAATCGTAGAATTTGTCTTTTCCCTTAATAAAATATAACAGCTTTGTTTCAGCACTAACGTCACATGTTTTTTAGCGCATACCCATAGCAGCGTCATAACATCGTGACATTAACATCACACATAACATTTTACACATCTAACATAACAACATTTTAAACTGTTCACACTTTTTATATCATTTCTAATGAACCCTTTTAGCTGAATTTTAGCTTTCTATATAATTAATATTATTCTGACTTCATTATTTGTAAATATTTATCTATCTTTGAAAGTTACATTTTGGTATTGTAATTGGGAGAATGCTTCATAAAGGCTTTTCCTTTAACTTTTCTTCTTTTTTTCACATTTTATGTTGTCATTAATTATGAATCACTGCAAAAATTTGATTTTGAATGTTGGATAGAGCATGGCATATCGATTAATACGTTAGATTTCGAAAAAAATTAATTCAATTCCGGAATGCTGACGATATTTCTGTAATAGAACATCGCACTGGAAGACTCAGACTTTGTGTATAAAACTTAGTACACATGAAAATATTCATGAGTAATGAAGATAATTGCAGTGGATCCAAGTCAAAATTTTAAAGGAAACTAAATATTTTGGTTCGCAACTCTCTATTAATAAAAATTTGCAAGAATTGTTGCGATTAAGATTTCGAACAACGGATGTATAAAATATGCAAGATCCAAGAAACAACTTAAGCTAACAAAATACCATGCAATACAATATCAAGTGTGAAACAAAGAAACAAAAAAGAAGAAAATTAAAGGGATATTTTCTCTGAAGGAGAATTTTTTTTTTGAATAGATTTCAGTATAGTTAACCAGTTTTTCTGTCAATTTGTGCGTGTATGTTAATTAATATTTAAAAAAATTATAAACATTTAGTTCTGTAACAATTCATGTGGCGAAAAACATAGAAATGTGTTGCTTTACTCATAATAACATTTTTCAAATTAAAAAAGCAAAGAAAAAAAAAGAGACTTTCATTAATAAATGAGAAAGGAAAAAAAAAAGAGCATCATTCACTGGTATTTTTTTCTTGAATCTTATTAGGTTGGTGCGTATGAAATGTCGGATTCTTAAGTGATTGTATAAAACTGCATATCTTTCTTCAAAAGCTGTTTATTCAATCAAAGTATGCTCCATTCGCTTCAATACACTTCTCCCAACGAGATTTTAAAGCGTAGATGCCTGTCTTAAAAAAATTTTGGTCTTTAGAATTAATAAACTCTGATATCGAGTTTTTTAGACTGTCTTCATTTTCATAGTGTTTGCCCCTTAAAAACAGCTCTAAATGCTTGAAAAAATGAAAATCGGTCGGCGAGAGATCCGGTGAATATGGTGGATGCTGCAAAACTTCATATTCCAGTTCGTTCCAGCTTATTTCGCTCTGTCAGTGCGTGCGGTACCCACTTGTCCATCTTCTTAACCTTGGCAATCTCAGAAAGGTGTCTCAATATCGTTGTATGGTCAACTTTCATCCTGATAGCAAGTTCCCTCGTGGATACGGCTGGATCCGCTTCCACTAGAGCCTTCAGGTCATCATTCTTCACAGACGTTTTGGGTCTTCCGCGCGGCTCATTTTGCAGTGAAAAATCGCCAGTCCGAAATTTTTCGAACCAACGCTGCACTTTCCGATCGTTAACCGTATTCTCCCCAAACGCTTGGTTTATGTTGCGTGCAGCTTTTGCAGCACTATTACCAAGTTTGTACTCATATAAGAAAATGACGCGAATGTCGGCAGAATTCATATCGGCAATAAACTCAAAAGAAATAACAAAAGGGAAGACCTTCGAGAAAACCTATTTTGCTGAAATGAGTCTCTGGCAATGGACAATACGACTATGAATGAGGTTATGCCAAAGACAAAAGTATAACGAAAACAGGGAGACAAACGTCCGCATGTAAAGAGAATCCGACATTTCATACGCACCAACCTAATAGAAATAAAATTGAATGGGAAACTTAACTCTAAATATTTTTGATGAATGTTGTCAAGTGGAGGCCGTGTTCTCCCTTGAAGATATATTATTCAACAACAACAACAAAAGAATCGTGAAGTCCGAATGCTCATCAAAGGGTACAAAACGAAACAGAATAAATAAACCCTGATATAAATATGATGAATAAATAACCCTAATATAGTTTTTAAAACATGATTATAAAAAAGTATGTGCATAGTTGTAGAAATTGCTTGAAACTGCTGCTAACTACAATAAAGCAAGCCTTACGGCAGTAAATGACAAATACTTTTTAACTATCCAAGCCTTTTATTAACAACCGCCACTTCTTTAACAACGCTTATTAAAATTCTTATCACCGGTTAGGAAGATCTAGCACACAGACTTTTGAAGAACCTTTACAATGAAGTGGGAGGGGACTATATCAGGATTAGAAGGTGGTTAATACTCTTCTATTCGAGTGTTTTATTAGCTATTCCATCATTAAATGTACCATTGCTAATTTTATTAGCTTTGTTATATTCTATTTAAGTTTCAGAATGTGTTTGACTTAATTAATGATGGTCAATGTTATCCAATTCCCTTTTGGTCAAACAAAGACATCCAATGCTCACACATGACATTCTACCTATATGCACTTGTGTATAAAACTTATGCAACAAACTTGTTAGAGAGTTAGTGTGTAACAAATTTTTGCTTCCTTGACCCACCATTAAAATTGGTGGAAACCCTTTCTAATCACTTTCTACATTTCTTTGTTGAGTGAAAATGCTATTAACTATTATTCTTAAATCCCACATCTTATTATTCTACATTTAAAATTACTTTTAAATGTAGAGTAAGAAGATAAAAATAAATATTTCTAAAATCTTCTATGTTTGAAACTAAATTAAAAATGATGATGGCCGTTAGTAAAAAATGTAATTATATGCAAAAAAAACCAAAAAAAAAAACCACCGATTAAAATAGGAAGTTGAAAGAGAATGCACTTATTTTATAAAAGAGCCTGGTTGAACATCGACAGTTTAATAAAAGCTGAATAGAAATTTCACAATTAATTCCTTATACAGAAATCCTTACACCTCATTCATTAGAATCAATTGACAAATTTAATATTTTAAGGATTCTGGATTCTTCGTTATTAAGAGTAACATAGATTATTCGATTGATATACATCTTTTAACATGCTACATAATTGTCATGATAGTTAAGAAAAATAGTGAATTTACGTCATTCTGGTATCCTGAAACTTATCTTATGAATTAATATGAATAGTGTTGTTGCTTACAATGGCAATTGTCATTGACAAGCCCACTGATCGCTGTCAATGATTTTAAGGCTAAATTAGCATTCCTTGCTTTTCAGTAGAGTCATCTAGGGCAAAGAGTACGACTTAGCTACTTCATACTTCACATTCGCTTGCACAACCCCTTTTTACAAGAGGGCACATTCACACTACTCACAAACATAACACAGAATAACAACCATGTCCGAACTGGGAGTCGAGCCCGGGATGCCCAGAACACTAGGAAAACAAGCTACCCCTAAGCCAGGACGACGACATTATAAATAGTAGTAAAATAATTCAATTCAAATTCTTGAATATTTGAGGATAAACAGATACTGAAATAAAAAAAAATAGTAATTCAGAGAAGAAAAGGTAAAAATACTTAATTTGCTAATACAAATAACTGTGGTTTTCTTAATTAACTAAAAAGCAATAATGCCAGTCTTTTTATTTTAATATTTTAGGCCAAGTGTTTATTTACTATTTAGGTTAACCCCCGGGGGCACCTCATAAATGTGGATGAGAAGGGTGGTCGGTTCTTGCTACCCTCGAGGGTACACAAAACGGTGTGGGAAGGGTATGGCTCTTCCCATCGTTGATATACTTCCTCAGGGAAGGGTAGTACGGTGGCCGGTGATGGTACTTAGGACTCAATCACAGTTTCCGCCAGTGTTGCTATTGAGGCGATTCTGTCATTTAGTTAAATTTATCCGTGTGCCTTCGGGCAGATCGGAAAGTCAGTGATATGACTTCATTATTTAAATTGAGAAACTACATATTTACGTATATTTTAAATCCTTTTTGTCTTGAATATCCGATATTTCGATATATACGCGATCTGACGCAGCATTTTGTTTATGGTTTAAATTATTCAGAAATAAATCCTTCAGTTATACTTGGGAATGCAAACATTTTATGCCGCCTGAGTTTAACTCAACCATAGTTTTCAGTGCGTAAAAGAATGTTTTTATTTTGATACAATTTTAGAAATAAGAATCTTGACAGTTCATATAATAAATTAAATTATATTTACCCACTTTCATTTCAACACCTTTAATGCCCTTTCAATGAAATCAGAATAATAGAAAAAATTGGGACTCATTTGCCAATCGAATGTTTGTATCTAATATACATAGTATTGCATAAGATCATAGATTTTCAGAAAAAATTCGTATGATGTAATTCTAAGACGTCGGAACATTTAAGGGATAGATATTTAGTGTTTTTTTAAATTTTATGTGTTACCTTTTGCCAGAAAAGAAGTGTACTGATGTCAAAATGAAATTTGCTCTGAGTCTATGAAAAGAAAATTCTAGACCAGTCCTTTAGTCAGTAGTCAATCCTTTAAAATGAAGCTTAAGAGTATTTCTTTAAAATAAAGAAATTTTTCTGATTCTAAGACACTCTTTATATTTTAGTAAGGAGGTATGAAAGCAAGGCAGTATGATGAAAATAAGCTGTATTGATTAATGAAAAAAAACTGATAATTTTATTCCAATGAAATCATGAATTTGTATGTGCAATTTGACAGAATTCAAAAAATTATTGTGTAAGAGTTGGATTAGTCAATGAAATAACTGATTTTGTACTCAATAAAATATGAAAATAATATTTCCTCAGTTTTTTGAAAATAAATGCACCTTTAAAAATTTTAATATGTTTTAGTTTGATGAGAATAGCATTTTGCATTGCTACTATATGACGGCTGTAAATAGGGGGAGTCTCATAATTTTGAACTGTGTCCAAATGACGACGACTGAGATTTCCATTCAGCACTACACCAACGACGATGACAGATTCCTCGAACCTTATTCCATCCGAGATGGAACCCGTATTTTTCCGAACCCAACGTTTAGCGATTGCCAGAAGCTACTGAGGCTATAATTTTTAATACGAAGAAACTATTATAAAAAGATGACATGTTCCATTTTATTCAAAAATCACGTAAATTTGTCACGGTAAAAACTCGCTGACTTGTCTGTTTCATGCTAATTGCAAAATTTTATGACCTGACAGTCGTTCAAATTGTGCAGACTACTCTGAGTTATATTTTCTTTATTTCTTATACCCTTTATTTCTTAATTTCTGTTATTCTGTATTATATACAGTAATAACAGGAAAATTTGCTTATTTTTTATATTTACTTTAAGTATCTAGAAAAATACTGAAAACAAAACCAACACTATTATAAAATTAAGGAGTCATTTCAGCTCGACAATTACTTCAAGTCGTGTTTAATAAGAACAGAATTAAACAGCTTCTCAAAATTGCTATCAAAATCTATAGACAGAAAAATCACAAGTTAAGATTTTGCTACGTTAGCTGATGCTGGTGCCTGATAAATTTATTCGGAAGGCCTTTATTTTTTGTTTGTGTAGTCGTAGAGGCTACTTTATATCATGGAGAATCACCTTCACCTCCACTTTCTTCATAGGAAATAACATTGTGGGAATTTGCAATTCATATTGCATCCAATTGGAATAAAAGAAAATAAAAAAAAAAACGGAACTTGCAAAATAGATGAAGGGTGAAAGGAATATACATATTTTTTAAGAGTAAATGAATGAGCGAAAATGGATACTTTAGAGTTTGATCTTTATAAGTTTTTGGGGTAGAATTGTACTTTAGTGTGCCCCCGAGTTTATCGCCAATATGGTAATCCAATGAAACGATCCCCCCCCCCCTCCACTGCAGCGCTAATGTGGTTTTGTTTACTTCTTTTTACAGTGGTTGAGTTGCATATGAACTACTGTATTATAACTAAAAGTGTTTTTATTGCCAATAAAACACTGTAATGTTTTTAAATTTTAAATTAATAGAAAATATTTATTCTTTTGAAAAACTTGCTGCGTTTTTTGAAATCGACTGAAATATTAATTTAAAAATTTTCTGCAATGGAATTCTTTGTACTTTTCATAATACTTTTTCTCATCAGAGGGTTTTCTCAATAATTCGTCATGTCACTAATTTTTAAAGAACGGATCCTGCAAAATAGATGAAGGGTGAAGGGAATATACATATTTTTTACGAGTAGATGAAGTTGGGAAAAGGATGCTTGCTTAAAATTTCGTTTGGAGACTGATTTAATTGCTTCTTCCTGTTTTCTTTCTTTACTTTTGATTATGTACTGTTCCAGTTATCCACACAGTCCTCATGTTCAATGTGCCAGAGAAGCTACTAGGATCCTGATTCCGCTGCTGGCAAAGGCGTAGGATGCATTTTTTTAAGTTACAAAATTCTGTCAAGTGCCTTCTTCAGATATCGAAGGCATCGTATGTTATAATTTTTTTGTCAACACAGCAGACCAGCGCAGCCGGTTTACAAAAGCTCTTTATTTAAAAAATTTTAAAGACAAACAACGATAGTGACTCTAAAGGTTAAAAAAAAGTCTTCTCAGATAAAACAAAACTTGTCAGTAAAGACCAAAATTTTAATGCAGAAAGTGGTAACTGTAATTGTTTTGCAGAATTGTTTATTTGGTCCGCCATCTTTATTGGCGACCTGGCATCCTTGCGTTGCAAGAGGCATACTTAACTACGATTTTACCGTTTTCGGATTCTTTCATATAATATTGATCAATATGACCACACACGTTACTGAAATGACGATAATGAACCAAGAGCAATCGAGTTTAAAAGGAAACAATACAAGATTGTCAATTATTTTCAAAAGTGATGATCTGACAGATAAAGTTTATGAAAAATTGACAATGTGCGAAGACTGAAAGCTAAAACTGATGAACTTCGAAATGAAGGTTTCACAATATTGCCATAGGAAAATGGAGAATTCGAAACCATCGTCACAGAATTTAAAAAAGTTATACTGAGGTGAGTCTGAATTGGTTACTCTAAATTGAATCTTGAAAATAATTACTCTTCTGAAATTATTGATGCAAAGTTAAAATTGCCTTTGATTTCTTTTCAGAATTTTGCGTCAATATGTAAAATGACTATCATTTGTCCCAGTTCTTAACTCTAAATGACAATAGTTAGAAGGTGTCCGATTCCCAGAAACTTAACTGTTTATACAAAACACGCACTGAACTTCTGAGAACAAGTAGAGTGCTAGATCATGTGTTTCACAGTTGCCTAAATACATCGGTGATTAAATTGGTGCAGCAAAGGCGGTATTTGTATGCATGTTTTTATCAGAGAGACTACGCATGACATTAGCAATTTCTTTTAACAGTAAAAAAACTGTATATATAAATGGCGGTCAACACAATCTTTAAAATTATTCTACAGTATAAATCGTTAGACTTAGAGCTACCGAATTTGGCATGCTATATTTGTGATTTAAGTCTTCTCCAAGAAAGATTGTCTCAAAATTTAGTTAACTTGTGAATCAATCAATGACGTAATGTATTTACATAATAAGTCCCGAAAATCTTACTGCACAAATTTCTTTTTTACACTAACTTAAAACTAATGTTTTAAGTAACATTAGTTTTATTGCCGTACTTTACTCTTTAATTTTTTAATCCCTTATATGTTTTGTTTTCTTCAAAATCTAATTATATAACAAATTCTGTTTCGGAAATGTATTGTCTTACTGATTCAATTACGAATCCATAAAATACTTGAAGTGTTTGTTGTTTATGTGTAATTGTTTACTGAATTATACTATCTTTGAATAATTTAGTTTCAATTTATAAGCTTAGGAAGCGATAATCAGATGTCCATATAACACATGGTAATGACGGTTAAGGGGTTAATAAATTGAACAAAATTCTATGTACAACTTGAAACAGTATTTTTCATTGTTTTAGTTATTACCTTTGTAATCTCGTGTCGTTGTGAAGATGCACGTTATCATTATTTAAAAATTAAATGCAAATTTCTAAAATTAACACAGATGAAATAAATTTGTGTTAACAATAATTTACACTAGAGGTTCGAATCTCCTTTTAAGTTTTTTAAGTTCAGCATTTGTAATAAATTAAGTAAAATGAAAAAGAAAAAACAAACAGCAAATGGCTTAACCAAATATTTTACTGATATTTTATCTCTTAACTTTAAAAACTTTATTAAGCGCAAGCATAATTTTGTTATAGATGAATTAAAATTATTATCAATTATAATTAAGTATTATTATTAGTAAATGTATAAAACATCAGAATAAACAATGCAAACCACATCTAATTTATACAAAATATTTTTATAAAAGGATTTTTTTAATTGCACGCATTTTACTGCAATAAATTGAGCTAGTAGATCAAAAGCTTAAAAATATTTCACTTAAATCGCTTAGAACGCAAAATATTGATGGATGAAACGAATAAAAACAATTGAATATAAAAAAATTCAATTTTAATCCTTTGTAATTTATTTGAATTCATTACAAGAAATTTGAATTATAGACAATATTTTAACTTCATTTTTCAGGTTCCTCTTTTCCGACACCGTTTTACAAGCTTCATCATTTCCAAGTTTCCTGATTTCGATAATTAAAAAATATATCCTAGTAGCAAAAGGTCGTAATTTAGTATATCTATCAAAATTTTCGAAAATTTATTTATAAAATAGATTTTCGACCAAAATAAATACTTAACTTTTAGTTTTGAAGCCTAAAAGGACCCTTGCTTTCAGAGAGTAATCGTGATCTTATTAATTTTCTAAATTTAAAGGGCTAATATATTAATAGGAAATTCAAGGAGGAGAGTAGAACATTCGAATTACAGCAGTAAATGACCAGCTTTTCGTTCATTATTTCAAAGATTTCATTATATATATATATATATATATATATATATATATATATAATTACAAAAAATGTATACAGCACTTTCTCTATGGTAATTTTGGAATAAAGCATCAAAATGGACAGAGAACTCACAATCTTCACAAATAAAAAACTATCAAATGTCTGAGTGCATGTATTGTACAAGCTCCCAAGTAAGTTATAGGACGAACATTTCATTTTTCATTCCTCACTGTATGAACGTAATTTAGCTAACGTAAACAATTCAGGAGTTTTGCATAATTATAATTTCTAATTTTCATTCCAAAATAAGTAAGAATAAATTTGAATTATAGCTGGTATTTTAATGGAAATAATTTTTATTGTAAGAAATAATAATAATAATAAAAACTGGAGAAAGTTCCAATTATCGATGAATCTAACTTAAAAGCATCCGAATGCTGTTGATGGTAGAATGGATCAGAATGCATACCTCAATATTTTAAAGAAAAATTTGCCACAATGGGTTCATAAACTTTCTCTTGGTAGCAGTTGATGATTTTGTCAGGATTATGATTTGAAATACAAAGCTTATCGAGTGTGTTTCTGGCTCCTATATAATTGTTTTCATGTCATGGATACTCCACCTCTAAGCCCTAATATAAATCCTATCGAAAATCTATGAAAACGCTTTGATAAAAAAATTCTGGAATACGATGTTTCTAGTAAAGATGGACTAAAAAGTATTGTTGCAAGAATAAGAAAATATTTAACCTGATTTTTGTGCAAAATTTGGGCAATCTAATGCCAAAACTCTTAAAATGGTTATAAAAATCAAGGGCTTACATACAAAATACTAATCCATTTGAAATATAAACTAGTATTTAAAATCATCTTGCCCGTCTGAGTTAGGATTGTGCCTTATTTTTTTAACCATGATTTTTGGTTAAAATGAATCAATTTATAATTTTTATTTGTTTTATAGTTTTATAAATATACTAGTGAAAATTCCTTTAACAGTTTCTTATCGCATTTAGTTTAAAAACATTGACTGTATTAGTAACTTTTCTTTGATCTTCGAGTTTGATTTGGATCGACTAACTTGTAAATAAGATGAATCTAAACATTTGGACTGCGGGTCAAAAGGACAGGTAGGCAATATCGGCGTGCCGCTTAACCTGTTAACGCAATTTATTGATTGTTGTATTTATTCAATTTATTGGCTTTCTTTTAAAATTAAATCATAATTTTCAATTTTCAAAGGTAAAAAATATAAGACGTAGAGCTTGTTCTGAGGTAAATATTGCCAAATATAGGTTTATCAAAAGTCTACAAAGAACTGAATTTTCCTGAAGAAATTTTTTAAAAGAATATTAT
Organism: Argiope trifasciata; assembly: GCA_026543055.1. Classification (NCBI taxonomy): domain Eukaryota; kingdom Metazoa; phylum Arthropoda; class Arachnida; order Araneae; family Araneidae; genus Argiope; species Argiope trifasciata. The sequence goes on along the minus strand of JAPMOQ010021776.1, from coordinate 1,057,438 downwards.
AATGCATCCATTTGACCTGAAAGTACATTAGCTTCTCTAAATGCTTTCCTGAATGCAAACGAAATGATTAAAGAAGGAAGGAAACTCAACCTTACAAGTTACTATTTGATAGTAAATTGTTTTACTTTCTGGTAAAGGTCGGGATAGCCTGGTTAGTAGGGCTTTGGACTCGTGTCCATTTGATTGCGAGTTCCAATCAGCCATCCGAAAACTGCCTGTGTGTGGTGGTGGCTGGCGCACGTATAAATCTGTCGTGGTCACAAAGTACGTCATGTCGAGAGTAATACCACTAGGGGTACTGGTTCAGAGGTGAACGTTCTCCGATCCAGGTCTAAATTACGATCTGTGAATATGGGAATGATATGTATGAATGAATTTCTCTCCGTGTTGTGACGCATGAGTAGTTAACTCGTACTCTTGTCCCTAGATGGCGCTACTAACAAAACGAGAGACGTAAAAAATTCGGATTAAATCGCAATGGCGCTTTAGTCAGCGGGCTTGTCAATGACAAGTGCTATTAGAAACAACAACTTCCTGGTAAGCATTATTTACTAAAATAAATATTATTTTGAGGTATTTTCATCTGAAGTACTTTCATTTAATTTTGTTAAATTTGTTATATTATATTTGGCAAAATTCTGGTCACTCAAGTGGTAGAAATATTAGTAAAAAGTTGGTTAATGATTTTAAAGTTTGTTTCAAAATTATATTTGTTTCCACTAATTAAATAATAGCTAATTTACCAACGGAACGTGTAACATTAGCTTAAAATTTCAACATCCCAGGAATAGACTTTTGTAGTCCATTTTTCAGAAAATTCAAAACTAATAAAAAGAGGGTATACAATAAAATCTATATACTTGTTTCTATGAGCTTATGTTTATAATCTATAATCTAGATTTTACAACTAACTTAACAAGTGACATTTTTAAACCAAGTGTAAAATTTTTCAGTATAATTTAAACAAAAAAATAATTTTGGCTGAAGAGACAAATATGATCAAAATATGTAGAAACAATTTTGAGTGCTGATGTCGAGGTTAAAAAATTTCTTGTTAGTTCATCGAGGGAAATATTTGTTTATATAATTATTGAAGTATATGACATGTGAAAAATATTTATAATATTCCTGAAGATTAAATTCGAATACTACCATTAATATATTAATTACTGTTATATTAAGTCTTGAATACTGTAGCGTTCGAAGTAATTTTTCTATTATCATAACATAATTTTTAAATATTGTTATATCAAACTATTTTTCAATATGAAATGTATATATAATTGCAAATCGCATTGAAATTTTGTAATTTCAGTCGACGTGAAGTATTACGTTTTCTTGAAGCTAGATGGCACTGATGCTGAAAGTTTTTTGGAAGTCCATTTATTTGTTTCTGTAGCTGTACAGTAGACGTAACTGTACCGTCACGAACCAATTGTTATCGTTGTAATCCCAAATAAATATTGTTTCACAATTCGATTTAGATCGTATTTGCAATAAGAAAAAACAAACCATCATTTATACAATTAAAGAATTAATTATCCGCATAAAGGTCGCTAAAAAAGTTTATAGGTTTTTGAGTATTGAAATAATTTGCGCTGATATTGTGTAATACATTTGAAACTTTTTAAAACTTATTTATATTTCAAGATGAGAAAAGTGTTGGTAATATTACGTAATTATAAGCGAAAGAATATATTATATACGATTATTATATTTTATTATTAATTACTATAATTAATGTAAACTAATTTTTATTATATAATTTTATAAAATATTCATTTCCGCAGATCAAGAATTAAAAAAAAACACCCCGAAATAAATTGTACAATGTTGATTTCGTATTTTAAAAGGATGAATTCGTATTCTAAAATATAAGGTTGTAAAACTTTATCTTGATTAAACAATTCTTCTAACTCCTCTCTGTTAATCATAGCACAATTATTTACTCAAATATTTCCTAAGTGTTATCTGAAAATTCAGCAGTAAAAAGTGACTTTTTGTAGTAGAATAATCTAAATATTTAATAAATAAACAAAAAGGAAAGAATATTACTCGATAAAAACATCTAATCAATTTCTTGCTTTTTAATCATTTTAGATGAATTTTAAAAGTAGTCGTAAATGTTTCATTCGTATCGAAAATATAAGACTTTTAATAGACATTAAAAATTTTTAAATCACGTAGTCTTTTTCATTGTTATACGAATAAGAAATTTATTAATTTTTCAAGGTACTGGATTTACAGTAATAAGAAATTAAAAAAAATTTCAAATTCAGCGATGCTTTAATTATTAAAATTGGTTGATTAGATTGATTGAACAAATATTTGTAGGATTTTTGAGCTAAAATTATTTTTATACCTCAATAAGACAACCATAAATACACGATGCCTTCTAAGTCGCATCAGTTCAATTCTAGAGAGGAAACATATCGATTCTCATAGTAATTATGAAAAAATGGACTTCAAATAATAAAAATTTGGATCAATTAAACAATCTGATAATTTACAGAATATTGACAACAGAGCATTTGGTAAGAAAACGTGGATCTTTTATGTATTTCCGCTCGATAGCCAAAATGGTTTACATTTTTTAATTTTGATAGTTTTCAAAATTTGTTCATTTCAAAGTTTGGTACCTTTTCCCATTAAGAACCCATTTTTAAATCTCTAAATAACAATTAGTTATGTTTTATCGCCTTTTCCCAGATTATTATGAAAATATTGTAACATTTATACAGTATTTGTTAATTAGATAAAGCATGATTCATGATGTTGGGAACTAAACTAGCTTTAAAGAAAAACTAAGACAACATTTCGAAACAATAGAGACCGTAACAAAAAGATTCTATGTAAATATTCAGTAAGGGCTACAAAACTTCTCGATGCATTTCATCCGAACTATAATTGAAATCTATAATTTTGGTGAAATGATCACATATGAAACCTTTTTAACTGCTTTTTGAGTTATTGTGTTCCCAGACAATCAAAATGCCTACTATGTGTTTCTCGTATTCAAAGATTTTAAAATGAGGATATTCTTTGAAATCCTGAGGCCGAATTTTATACATTATTACAATATTTTCTTTTAGTATATTTCGTACACTAGAAAATAATAATTATTAAAAGGAAATAATAAGAATTGGAAAAATCTCATTGTAAAACAACAACAACAACAAAACAACAACCTCGCATTAGACTCTATTTTTAAAAGAGTGTTCCAAGTTGAATATTTTTTATTTCATTTTTATTATTTTAAAACAAATTTAGTTTATTTAAGGAAAAAAAATTTGAAAAACCTATAACCTATCGATTTAATGTGTTTTTGAGATGCCATATATTTATATATTTTAGAAATTTTTTTTTGAAAATGTGTTTGATTAATAAGATTAGTTATCTAAAAGTACATTTTCTTCAGTCAATTTGGGAGGGGGGGGGGCTATATAATGAACAGTAACAGCGTTTTTTTCTTCTGTTCATCAAATCTTAAATGTGAACAAGGATTTAAATTTTAAAGAAAATAATTATACTTTCCTTCAATGTATAAAGGTTAAAAACATTTTACTTAGTAGTTTTGCAGCTGACTGACTTTAAAAAATAAAAATTTCTCGAAAATACTTTATTTTTTTAAAGCGGTTTAATAAAACACTTAAAGTGTAGAAGCCTCTGCTTTTCTTTAATATTTTCAGCACAGCATTTCGAAATTTCACAATGAACGAAATGGATTATACATTGCCCTTCTAAAAAGCTGAAAATTCCAAGAAGTTATCTATTCCCGTCTGCACAAATGATATCTGTGAGATGGAAAATGAATTTCTCATTTATAAATCAAAATTCTACCGAGTTAACTATCCTTTTTTATGTTTATTTATAATGGGAAAGTAAAATGTATAAATCTATCTTTTTACCGATACAATGAAAGAAATTTCGAGTTTGAGAAAGAGATTCAAATTGAAACAAATGAGGATCACTTACTCTCTTGAACGACTGTATTATTAATACTGATGATGGAGCTGGAAGAGACATTCCGGGCTAATACGATTAGGAGCAACAAAGGGAGAACGGATTGCATCATGCATCCGATTCATGTGGAATGTTGTATCTATGAAAGAAATGAAAAATGGGTAAATACTAATTCTTTAATAGCTACGTACATTTTGTTAGAATTCTACAGAGTATTATTTACTCATTACCAAACAAAAATTATCTTTATAGCTTTGAATTAAAAAAATGATAGTTTGTCATCAATTTGTTTTCTTATTTTCTTGAAACTGGAAGCTCTGTTTTTTTTTATCTTCTCTATATGAACCAAACAGGAAGCATTTTAGAGCGCATGATGCTTTCAGCTTTATATATTTTTTGATAAGCGCAGTACATTTTGCTTTTTACGCTACACACTTTGCTTTATACACAAGGAAAGAACACATCAATGCAACTTTTCGTACATTTCTTTGAGTAACGTCTTATTGTTTATTACTTTTATAATTATACTCTTATAAAGTATATCATAAAATGAAATTGAAATAAAAATTCAAAAAGGAATTAGCGTTTACTACTTTTATTAAATTATTTGAGGATAAACCATCTAAAATTTAATAGTAATAGCATTTTTTATACATACAAGTGTTCACAAGAATAATGAGGTATCTAAATTTAAAATAATTTTATTTTAATAAATTTTAATAAAACAACTTTGATAATTGATTTCAATATGTCAAAAATGACTTTAAAACAAGGATTTTATAAATGCAATTATTACTATTCATGCAAACAGAGATTTTAACATAGAAGTGCGAAACAAATTGATATTTGGGAAATACACATAAAAATGAATGATTAAATTCAATTCATTATACTGAAAGTTGTTAGTTAATATTTCAGTAATTCTCTAAATATTAGGTAAAATGCACCAACAATTTAATTAGTTGTTCATGTGCAAATCAAAATAAATTTTTCAAAAATTTAAATTTCTGCAATTTGCAATTTGAATAATCGTATGAATTAGAATTCAATGAATCACATTTGACCTTTTTGCTGTCATTTTGTTTTAAATTTTATATAGATTAAAACAATAAGCTATAATATTATGCATAGCAAAATTATTAAATTCCATGTATATAGAGTTCAGTTAAACAACTTATAATTTACTGTATTTCTAAAACAAAAAAAAAAAAAAACAAAAAAAAAACGCAAACAAATTCTATTAAATATAAATATAATAAATAATTTAACAATAACATTTAGATTAATATACTTTTGTCGTTGGTAAAATCTCATCTATTATAAAAATAACAAGTACACAGAATATTTTAAACTTTGAGATAAAATTTTGGTAATAATCATAAATCCACGACAAGAATCGTAAGAAGTAACGAAATTACTGCATGCATCCTTGGTCAATGAATCTTTTTCCAATAATTAAATTTCCTATTAAGAGAGGCTCCTTCCAAATCTTCATTAATACTGTTGCAGCCAAAAACTAAGTATAATTATTTGGAATAAAAGATCAGATTCTTGCACAATCATACTATTGCATTTCCATTACTTTTTAAACTTCAGAATAAACTTTGAAGGAATTTTTGAAAATATGCAGGTCATGTATCAGGCCAAATTAATGGTGGATGAAAGTATAAATAATCACCTTTCCTAAGCAATCACTCTGTTTCATGGAGAAGCTAAGGTAGATATTAAGGCATCATTTTCGGTGAACACGCACTGCTCATCGATTTATTTTTGATAGGCAAAAATGATAGATGTAATTACATAAATTTACCACCTCCATTCGTGAAATATAAGTCATTAAAATAAATGAAATACGATTCATGTAAAAGCTACACCATTTCTTCCCAGTTGTAAAGGTAAGCAACTGCATTAGCATGCGATCAGTTTCACGCCATTTCTTAACCTTGCCACAAACCTCGGCCAACAACACAAGCACCCAGTTCAGTTGGTGATGCCCAGCTGACTAACTATGACGAATCTCTTCCGTTAGTTTAGGTAATGAGTTGAATAGAAGTTCTTTGGCCTCCATTAGCGAATCTTCCCCAAGGCAGCATGCGTGCTTGCCAAGGTCGTCCATCGTCCCATCCCTCCTTGTGAACTGGTTGCTAGGTTTTTCATCCAAACACCTGAGAGAGGGAGGCTGCATCAATCAAAACAGGTCTTGCAATGATTTTTCTCCTCCCCGATACCTAAATGAATGCTTATTCCGGAGTCAAAAGGCGTTGGTCATTTATGCATGAGATAACCAGAGCACTTAAAACCTGATCTAAAGTTGGACATAGCACACTCGACACAAAATAAATAAATAAAGCAGGTTTTGAACTGGAAGTAAGTACGGTGATTGCCATGGATCATTAGAAGGATTAGCATACGTATCGAGAGAAAGCCTTGAAATCCCCATCTCGGAGGTCGGGGAAGTTACTTTCAGCTGTCATAGGGTAGTTTTAATTCCTGATTCAGGGACTGAAAATGTAGAATGCATTAGGACTCATATCCTCAAATAGAAATGTTTGCAAGTACATAACCGAACAACAAATAAGAAAAATTCGCATATTAAATAAATTTAAATTAGTCCTATACCATAGAAATATTGGGAGTCTAGCACAGGGGGCAATTAATAAAAAAAATCCAAATATTATTCAGATTAATAATTTTATTTAATAATTTCAGATAATTTTTTTAGAAATCTTACAAAATTCAGCATGTAGCATGCAAGTTGATATGAAAAGTTGTGATTCTATCTTAGAGGTCATTGATCTCTGAGGCTGTTTGGGTTATTAGGAAGATTGCTCTCAAATGGAGACTTCTTATGGTCCTATTTGATCAAGTTTTGATTTTTTTTTTTAAATCATAAGAAATTAAAGGGAGAAAAAATATATTTCTCCTCATTGTGCTATTTAGCTTATTTATAGACGAAATAAAAACAAGGATGATGCCCTAAAAGTTTTTTATATTGTATCTTTTGCTTACAAGCATCAACATCCAATATGTTTGAACTAGGATAGAGTATACATTTCTCAGAAAGCTGGGAATATGTTTAAGTTGAAGAATTAAAAAATGAATTCTTTGGTTTGAAGCTTTGATAAGGATTAAACATAAAATTGAAATTCCTGTGAAAATAATGTTAATATTTGTTTAGTTTTAATTTTAAAAGAAATTGAATATTTATAAAAAAATTGAACTTTCATTTAGGTCATGGGGGATATTTTTGTATAATCCAGGATTTAACAAAAATGTATGTAATTCAAATATTACTATTTTAAAAATTATATCTTTAATCATTTGAATTGAAGTTTAAAATACAGTTTTAAAATGCGCAGGTTTCTCATATTTCTCTTTCTTTCTCTACCTATAGATCTAATGACTGCAACTTTAATGGTCTTAAACTACTGCGCAAGATTTTCTTTGGATTTAAATACAATTTTACTTCCGAAAAGAGAGCTTTCCTCATCAAATAATAAAAACTGCTAACATCCTGTTTCGCTAAATTTTTTGCACTGCAATTTTTACCGGTGGAATTTTATACCCGCTTTTCTTTTATGGGCAAAATATCCAAAGAGTAAAATTAAATTTATTTTTAATCCTCTAAATTTCCACTTCAGAATAAACAGTTATAACTTTTGATCAAGATGGCATTTTCCTCAAGACTCTACCGCACAATATCATTTATCCTTAAATATTGGAGTAATTTTGAGGAAACAATGCGATAGAGCTTTAATATTTTCTGCCCAGAGATCAGACTTCTTTCCACTTTGGGTCAATAAATTTTGCTTTTACTTGAATTGTCGTAGAGATAATCCTTTTTACATGGGATTTAAAAATTTAATCGTGTTAAAGTGGAATTGAAAGGGCATAATTTAGTAATATATAATATGCATAATTCAGTATTGTGTGGATAATTAAATTATGTGTATCACAAGGTACACATTATTCGCGTATTACGACAAGGTTAGTCATCAATGAAACCATTCACAGTTCATGAGAAGTATGGGAGAAGTGAAGAAAAGAAGACTGTTGAATATTCCTTTCTCAAAATTGCCACTTTTTTTGTTAGAGGATGAAAGATAACAGCTTTGACTGGAATAAGATATTCCCAGATTAGCTATTTAAAAGAAAATCAAATTAAAAAATAGTATATATTTCAATTATTAGACGCAATTTACTTCCAATTTGGAAAATATCAGAATATTATGCGTCAGAATTAGCTTATACTTCCATGCTAAAAATCAGATTTAGAATTTTTTTATCAAATCTTATTCAAAAAACTCAATTTTCTAGTTTTCTTATCTGTTTTTTTTCGATGGAATTTATTAAGATAAAATAAAAAAAATTAGTAAAGACTCAGAGTGAATTAATAAAGGTTGTTCAGTATGAGTAGTCAGAACGAATAGAGTGTATTAATAAATGATGTTCTGGATGAGTAGTTAGATCGAATAGTTATATTAAATTAGCTGTAACTTTTATTGAAATTTATTACTTCTTACACACTTCTACCTAATTTTCAATAACCTGTGAATACATTTGATTTATTTGATCTATTCTGAATTTGACAAAAATTAAGGAAACTTTCATGTAATTTTATCTAATCATTTATAGAAGTTATCGTCTATCATTTTATAGTTTTATTTTCAGACAGACCGAAAAAAATGCGCTCTTAAAAATGGATGGATTTTATGAAGCTACTTTTATTTATTTATTATTATATTATTGAAGATATTTTTAAATGTAGTAGTTTTATTGTAAATTAAAGTTTTTATGAAATTTTGATGATTTTAACAACACTTTTACTCAGTCATTTCTTCTGATATAGCTCCTTAAAATATCTTATCAACTTTTTATATTTATATCACATAGTTTATGTAAAGTACCGTGAAATTTAAATATACTTTAGCATGATAGAGAAGTGATGAATTGTAATTACTGGATTTAGAATTAGAGGCTGTGAAATGCTGATAAATATTTCTTGTGGAGCTTGGAATGGCTTCAGAATTCGTTCATTTATTTAAAGTTTTAATAATTTCATTTATAAGTTTTCATTAATAGTTTTCGAAAAAGAAAGTTATTTTCATTTTTTGCAATTTACACATACATAAATAGACGTTTTTTTCTTCGAAATTAATTTGATTTTTGTCACTTATATATTTCTTAATACAGAAATTATGTCCCAAAAGGAAACAGTATAGATACTTTCTTTTCAAAATTCCCATCGAGAATTTTCATTGCTTTGCATTGTTCTTAAATTGTAATGAAACGAATCTTGATTAAAAGTAAAAATTTAAAAATACTGATTTTAAGAAAATTTAAAACTTTATGTACCGATTCAATTTGTTTAACCTATTGTTGGTTGTTAAAGACTGACTTCTCATTTCTTAGAATATTCCTTTAAATTGCTCTCTCAATCTTATGATTTGTTAACATTCATTCAGTTTATAATAACAAATAACTTAAGGAAATTATCTTGTAAATAATTTATAAAGATTTTAAAGTTCTTTCTTTTCGAAAAAGTCAGTCATTTCAACCTGATTGTTTGCAACTCAACAGTTGGAAAAGCGTTCATTTTCTTTAAATTCACTCTTTCTATTTCCTTTCAAATTCTTTCTAAAGTGGTCATATGAACTACATTTAGACATTACCCGAAAAAAAAGAGATTCAAAACTCATTTGTAATTGGGAAAATAGTACTTAAGCATTTTGAAGCGATTTAAATATCCCTTAATTATCTCATAATGGATCTCAAATGGAAACTTCTCTGGTTGTAAACACTTTTTTATAAAGCAGACAATACAGTTCACGCACACTTTTCTAACTTTTTGTCTGGAAATGATTCAAAGAAATCTCAAACAAGTTTTTGTGGTTGTTTATTCAACACTCTCAAGTTGTAATCATTGAAATTACTAAGACGTGCCTTCATTGTTACTAGGATTGTAGGAAACCAGTTCAAAAGGATTACAAATTATACACTTGGATCCACCTCATAACCTACAGTTAAGTTTATCCGGGACGAAAAGTGAAAAGTAAATAATGAATAATATAGTAAAGTTGAATATTAGTTTACTTTGCCTAGATGCTATTGGATTACAAACTTTACATCATGTTTCTGTTTGGGTTTTGCTTTAATGTAATTAATGTAATGAAAGGAAAATTTAACACTGAAGAAGTATTGTTATTATTGAATAAATATAATCTATATCTAATAGATCTCTAATTTACTGAATTATAAGAGAGATATAAATATTGTCTAAAATAATCCTTTGCTCTTGAAAAATATTGGGTCCTTATTTAATTTTAGCGCTATTATTCAAAAATTGTTATTTTTTTCCGATTTAAATGTTATTAAGTCATATAACAACACATAATCTTGACAACTGTAACAACAACAACAAAAACACATTCATAGCATCATGTTGTCTCATTCGTTCCATTAACTTTTCTTCCTCAAGATGCGCAAGGGATTTCAAAACTATAAGGGTCAGCGTATATGATATGCATTGCTTGGGTGTGAATTGATTTCATATTGTGAGAAACAAAATATCCAAGTATGTAAAGTTAAATTTTATTTACAAGCTATATTTAAAGCTATATTTCAGTCTAGGAAATCCCATGGCATTCTTTCACCGGTTTGCTCAAAATATTTCAGCATAAAGAATTTGTGATGCATTTTCAGTGCTAGGATTTTTTCAACTAATCAAAAGATAATCGAAGAAGAAAGTTTTTTTAAATTTCATTTCTCCTAATTTAATTCTCTTCTGTGGATAAAAATGGACAGAAAAGGTTTTTTGCCACAAACACAAGAGTAATTGGTTTTAACCATTAGACATAAAACAATGATGCTGTAATATCTAACTGTAAAAAAATTGATTTTTAGAGTTAGAAATTTCTTTTTTGTTAAAAATATTCAGATAGGAAGGTGCTTAAACTACAACTAGAGTTAAGTAAATTTACTTTATTGGTAAAATCAATATTAATGTAAAAATCTGAAACAAATTGCGAATGAACAGGAGATTTAACAAGCGTACGGAAGCAGCTGACCGTGGCAGCTGGAAACTTTTGGATAAGACAGCTCTCACAAAATATTCTATATTTTTTATTCATTATGTCATGGAATAAACTTCCTCATCATGATGTTTTATAGATATTAAAATACCCTAATGAATTCTATTTTTGTTGCATTTAAATACTTCTCAGAATTCTTAGATTCCAATTTTAGCAGCCCAAGTATTTCTTCTTGACGAGCTTAGCGGATTTGAACGAGTGCATTGTTCAGTTAAATTGTATGAAGTTATAATATTTTTAAACTTATGAAATAATTTGCATCGAACAAAAAAAACCCCTGATATAATTTGATTCAAAAATTACATGAAATCTATAAATATCTTAAGTGTTGTTTGGACTTTTAATTGGATCAAAATGACAATACATTTTTAAAACAATTGTCTAATTAGACAATAATAAAAAACTTTCAAGAGGTTAATGCACTTATTCAATTTGTGGAACAAATAACAAAAAATGTCATAGAACATTCGAATACATTTAAGCAAAAATACAATGTGTTGTTTTATGAAAACTTCCATCTAATTATAACCCTAAGCTTTTCATTATTTGTCCATTTTCTTGCTAAAGAAACCGATGCATAATATTTAGATTTATAACTTCTGCGAAGCATAATCTGCTATTTTATGAAAGTATTGTTCTAGTTGTGGCGCCTAAATTTTCATTACTCAGTGTTTAGTTTTTCAGATAATGTACCTCACATTTAGCTCTAATTCTTATCGCCTCATTATTATTTCGCCATCAATTAACACGCAAACAGTACAGATTTTAAGCTTACACACGTTGTAAGTTATTAAGACAATGAGATGATCTAGGGGTCTTTATAATACCACATTCGTGAGCATATTCACCGTTGAGCTTTAAAAGTCTAGATAGGATCAGCACCTAATGGAGAACTTCCCGATGTGATTAATCCTTTTGTTTAATTTTCAGATATTGGACTAATAGTTAATTGGGTGCTCATTGTGCTGTCAATAATTAGGATTTGGAAAAGTGCATTGGGCTGGGCATGCCTCAGGAAACAATGGTCATCGATCATTATTCTTTTTCCTGTCCTCTGTGTTTGCTCAACCACTTGCTGCAGGCACTCATCAGTATTTTAGAAGATAATAATCTGTATCAGATGAATAGTGTGAAATTGCTTTTCTAAACGTGTTTCAATACTGAATGATAATGTAATCTGGGATGGTTGAAGGAGTTTTTTTTTTCTTCTTAAGTTTTCATAGCAGCGACAATTCTCTGAGCTTAAGCTTCATCTTCTTCGATAGCGCGATTAGCTTAGAACCGATCTTTATACAAAGAAAGGGGAGAGGTGCGTTCTTAAATGGATGACAATAAATAGTTTCGGGGCATTTGTTTAATTCACTCTTTAAGTTTAAATTTAAAAAAATTCAAAATTATTTTTACTGTTTAAAATTGGGTCAAAAAATACTAGTGGTTTTTAAGGAACGAAACTTGTACAATATCAGTATAAATAATTACTTGTTGTTTCCTTTTTGAGTGTCTGTACGATATAAGAGAGAAATAATTATTTCTCGTTTCCTTTCTGAATGGCTGTACAATACTGAGAGAAATAATTACTTCTATTCTTTTATTATTATTATTATTTCTCTGGTTTGATTTGTTTTTATGACTTACAAGTGCTAGATTACTCCAATTATTCGCTGATTATGCATTTTGATACGAAAATAAACAATCATCATGAAATTCATCTCATTCATGAAAATTTAAATCACATTCACATCGTTTAAGTTATTCGTTGGTCTTAAGTGAAGTTACTTTCAAATTTTCTGTAATCATAGATTGAATTAAAACATTTTTTTTTGTATCATTATGTGCTATTTTTGTCAATTATACGATTAACAATTTATCATACGATTCACGATTCTTTTTTTAATTCAATATTCGTGTATTTCTATTCATGTCTCTCTTTCTCTTTATATAAATATTTCTCTAAAGCTGCACAAAACTTTTTCAAAATTTTTTTTCTAGAGATAAAAATATTAAAAATAATCAATGACTTCTTTAAAGATTATATTATTCAATTTATTCTGACAAGAAAGCTCAGCTTAGAAACCTCACCTATTTTGAATTCCAAAAAAATTTAAATTTTCTATTTAAAAAATTAATAAAATATTTAATATTTTTTTATTTATTTCAAGTGATTTGAATTTCATTAATTGTTGGAAATAAAAGTTAGTAAGTAAGTGATAATCTAACTACTTTTTAAATTTCAATAATTACTTTTGCAGCAAAACCTGAAAACAAGTAAACATTCTAAAAATTTTTTTTTTAACAGAAACAACAAGAATTCTCAGAACTAAATTACAGTACATAATAATACATAATATAATACAGTACATAATCAGTACAAAATCAATAATACAGTACATAAATATAGAAAATTCTTAATAAACAGTTTCCAAACCACATTTATAATTTAAAAAAATCAGGGAATAGGAAACACTAGCACAACGAAAATAAATCTGAAAAAATGCATTTAAAGTTTATAATGGCATAAAATAAGAATTAATAAAGTATAGAGAGCTCTAAATTTTTAATATGTTATTTCCCAACTAATCAAATGCATTAAAAATAGTTTTAACTTTGATTGAATAATTTATTCATTAAAAATTATTATGCACCACACAATATCAATAACAGTGGTTTCAACAGTAACAAATAATTCGATTAATTTAAACTTGACATTTTCATAAAACTTTTTAATATGGAACAATTATATAAAATAAAGATAATAATAAAACAAATTAGAATTAAAAATAACATTGTAATGTTATGTACATAGCTTTGTACGTAACATTATCTAATTTCTTCTCTTTTTCAATCGTATTCCACTGATTTTATTTTCAATACTCACAATGATATAATAATATGATATGATTGTGAGTATTGAAAATAAAATATATAATATTATAATGATATATATAATATTTAATGATATATAATATAAAACCATTTTCGGGTCACGAGAGGTCAATACTGTTGGGCTCACAGAAAAAATCGCTTATTTTGAATCCTTGCCTAAGGGTGACCCTTGAAAAAGTTTTCAGGCCGGATTCTTTTTCTATTTGTTGTAATTTTGATTCTATTGTATTCCTTTACTTAGTTTATATATAATAATAATAATATTAAAAATATGTATTGAGAAGTCTCAAACTAATAATTTCTGAAAACTGATTTTTAGAATTATTGATTTTACCAGCCTGTCAACTCTTCAAAGGTTTGTTTATTTAGCAATTTAAGATAATTTCAGTCATGGTATTTCCTCAACAGAAAAATGAATAAAAAACATCAAAATATTAGAGTACAAAGTTTTCAACTGAAGATACACTGTAAAAACTGATCTTGGTTTTGAAAAAGTCCTTTTTATGGATATTTATTTGGTAGGTAGCAATAAGAACTGAAAAAGAAAGCAGAAGACAAAAAAAAAAAAGGATTTATAGAGAAATCTGAAATGGAGGATTTATAGAGAAAGCTGAAATGGAGGATTTATAGAGAAAGCTGAAATGTTAATATGAATGTTAAAATGAAATGTTTACTTTTCATTTAAGGAATCGATTTATTAAAAAAAATTGTTTAATTAATTTTAACAATGGAAAAATGCGCCAAAATGAAAATTAAACTATCGCTTTTACTTAACACTCAAATCTTGAGAACTGACATCTATCTTTAAACCTATTTGAATATCAGCTCAATGATTCCGAATAAAGCTTCAAAAGTTGAAGGACCTTTGAAAAGTGCAAACCATCTATGTTTTGTCCTTTTTTATGGTATTTTAAGACATTTACAATATTTCAACTCTTCCTGCTAATATGTAGAAAGTTGTGATATGTTTTACAGTGTCCACTGTAGTCCAGAGAATAAAATCTGATTTTTTTAAATAATAAATATAATTGAGCAGATTTTAAAAAAATTATCAATAATTGATTTCTTGTAAAAAGGAACCTTATATTTGAAACGAAGAATGTTAAATTTCATGGATTTTTTTTCTATAGCCTCCCACTCTTTTATTATTTTTCATTCAACTGTGATATATCGCTTTTACCTTTTTATGAGATAACAACTTGAGTTATCTTTGACTACGATGACAGTTGAAAATTTCTCCGCCTTTTCGCGTAATTACTGCTTTTTCTTCTCTAAAAGGAATTTAAAAAATCCTTTTCTTCCGATTCAAACTCTTAATGAAAATTCTATGAGATTTTATATTTAGTTAAAATATGACCATAGTAAAGGATTCTGATTTTCGGATTTGATGCATTCTGAATTCCTCGCTTAAAAACTGATAGCTACGATTTGAGGGGGGCACAACACTAAATTATTTGTCACAATCTCATCATTCGCTCCCCCTTTTTTAAATCATATATTGGTTAATTTGTCGATTTATTTTTACAGCAAGTTTCTTACGCAGGTAACTCTTTTAAAAACTACAGTTTTTTTTTTGTAAATTATTTTTGCATAATAAACAAGAAGGAAGAACACGGAAGGAAAGAAAAACAAATCTGATAAAACAGAATCTTTGTTCCTACTGTAAATAAGATAGTCCAAGACAAATTTGGGTGTCGAGGATTTATTTAAATTTTTGATGTGCATTTCAGTGCTAAAAACAAATATTAATTTAGTTTTTGCCCATCAGCGTTGTTTATTAGACATGACTATAGTGTTATTTAAGTTAATATGCTAAATTAATAATAATTAATTATAATTAATATTGGGAAAAATAGTTTCATTGAAACACAGAAATACTCTTTGAATTAATAAATCCATCAAGCTTTATAAAAATTAAAATGAGAAAAAAAAAGTTTTTTGCATTCTTGAAAGAACTTCCTCTATCTCCTTATAGATATATTTATAGTTTATAACCTTATAGTTATAAACTATAAATATATCTATACCTCCTTATAGTTTATAACTTAATGCTGTTTATTACTTTAGATCAGATTACTGTTGATCAATAATAAATTTGGATATCGCCGCATCGGAACATTGCAAATTAGAATGTATGTTGCAAATTAGAAATATGACAAAATGACGCATGCTGCCATCTGTCCATATATAGTGAAAACAAAAATCGTTTGCAGCTATCAATTTTTTTGTTTTCTTTTTGTTATCGAACCATTTTTTAAAAACCTTATAATAAAATAAAACGGGAAAAAAAAATTCGAATTACGATATGCGAATTGATAATAATCCCTCCTGAATATGTTTTCAATACTTTAACTTGGATTGTTGATAAACGGAAAAATATATTCCCGCTTGATCCGCACCAAACAAGCATTGCGAAAATCTAGATTGATTGAAAAGCTTGGGAAAGAAAGGAGAAAAGCATTGATATTATTTTATTGCATTATACCAAAATGCATCTCACTGCATAGTGCTCGCGTAGTAGGATTCTAATATAATTGATAGATAATTTTATTGACTCGCCTGTAAAGTTCTGCGGATCATTCATACTCGGCTGCACTGAATAATAAAATAGATTTTATGATTCATCATTCAGTTAATTTCTTTTCAGTAAGAAATAATATTTTAAACAATTTTACGCAAATAAATTCTGTGCTAAAAATAAAGAATATAAAAATTGCCATGATATAGCATGAGTTAATGTCATAATATATTTTTTTCGCCCCATTTCATCAATTTTCGCTTCAAAAAGAAAATAATTAGAGTGCTAATAAGTTGTTTTTGTGAAACCTTTTTTCTCTATATATTGAAGATCAAAATATTTATTAGTTAAATCTTCTAACAACTTTGTCTTAAATTGTTGCTAAATTAAAGTTTTAAGACTATATGTAGTAATTTTCATACGTTCTTTCGTCTGCTTAAAATGTGCTATTGCTCTGCAATTCGTATTTTAATCTAAATTGGCTTGTTTTGAACAAGACAAGTCAGACAAAAGACCATTTATGACAGACAGATAAGGAATTGAAAGGTGGCATCACATATATTTTTTTTAAATGCATTTTATGTGCAATATTTCAGACAAAAATTTTCAATTCATAGCAAAATGTAAATTGTCCTTTTTAAATCCATTTCTTTTTTACTTCGGCATTACAGGCTGAATAATTTTTGAACAATTTGAAAATTTTAATAACGATCCATGAAGTTTTTTGTTATTTTTTTAGAAAGTGAAAAAGGTTTGCGAACCGTACTTTAATTTGTTAAAAGAACTGAAATAAAAGGGACCCAATGAACGAAACAGGCTTGATATTTCGCAAATTACTTTGGAATTTTAATACAGTATATACTCATGTTATGCAATTTAAAAAAATTGCAAATTGATATCCATTTCTTAAATTCGCTGCTTACTGTTATAGAATTTTTTATCAATTTTATTTTAAGAACTTTTTTGATATTTTAAAATTAAGTTAAAAACTTGTTACAGAATTAAACATAAAAGAGAAAGTCAAAGCATTTCTCAATGGAAATAATTCTTCGAAATGAAATGAACTGCAAAAAATATAATATTTTATGTACAACATATGTTATATTTATGCATATAATATATAAATGTACAAATATATATTAAATAACAGGGCTAAACAGCGAAGGCTTTCTTTCTTTTACTGCTTTCATCCTTGAGAATTCCATTTTTTAAAAACTTAATTTTTTTATTAATTGGAAATATTTGAAATAACTCAATCTTAACTTCAGTAGCAGTAACTTAAAAAAATCTACATTCAAAATTTAAAGTACATTTAGAATTTATAAATGACTGCAGTCTATTAAATTAAAGAAAGTGTTCTCTCCTCCTGTTTCTCTAATGCTAACAAAATATGACACGTTTTGTGTTAACACATTAAAGGCGGGAGTCGTAGTACTACGATTTGATCCGCGTTACATAGTATACTTTCGTCAAGATCCCCCGCCTTTAATGTGTTAAAATTCGCAGCACTTAGAAGAAAATAGACAACAGATCTTAAACATTTGATGATGATTTCTTGAGCAAACTAGCTGAAAATAAAGTTTCAGTAAAATTAAATGTTGATTAAGTAAAAGAATAATTTATGATGAAGTAATTTTCTGAAGTAAATATGGTTTCCCGTTGAATTATTAGGTTGTTCCGAAAGTAATTTCGTTTTTTCCTGACAAAGGATTTAATTGCATTTTTCGCACCCAATTTCATACTTAAACCGCAAAATCATTTTATGTTTTAAGAGCTGATATAGCAAGGCTTGAGTGTGAAAAAGTGCAGCTGATTCTTCGCAGTAGTTTTTGGATGGTGCCCTTTTAAATATGGAGAGCAATAAACAGCATTTTCGTCATTTTTTTCTTTTTTGCTATAAAAGGTAAAAATGCTGTTCAAGCCAGAAATAAATTAGCCAATATGTGTGGAGAAGATGTGTTAACAGTACATCAGTACCAGAACTGATTTGCAAAATTTTTCCTTCAAATGAGGAGGCCAAAAACCACCTCGATCAGTTTTTTTTTACAGCAAAGACCAAAACTTTTATGAGCGTGTAATCATGTTACTACCAAAAATATGGCAAAAGGTATTAGACCAGAATGGCAATTTTATAATTTAATAAATAATTTATTCATTAAACGAAAATTTCTTTTCATTTTGACAAAAAAATACGAAATGACTTTCCGAACAACTCAATAATTTCGAAAGCAAATGTCACAGCACTTTTAAATACAAATAATGCAACGATCTGTGCATTATTGTGTTTGCAAAGCAATGAAAGTTTCTTAAAAGTTCATAAAATGTAAACTGTTTCAAATGTTTTTTGTTTCATTTAATTGATATAAAAAGGCGTTCCAAAACTCATTTCGTTATTACGTTAAAAATTTTCATTTTATTATTTTTTATGAACACCACCATCCTTCCTTTTTTAGAAAAACAAAGAAAACGAAATGTGAAAAAATAGTGTATTAAAAATAATAAATATATTTAAAATGTTTCAAATTATTATTTTTTCCGCAGCTATTTTTAGAAAATAACTCAAGATTGTTCTTCGTACAAATGTTCAGTTGATTTACACAAAATATAGAAAAGATCGCTCATTATTTGATTTGTTGATAGCGAAGTTCTTTTATTGTATTGATTTGGAAGTACATACTTTTATTAAAGAGTTCTAAGTATTAAAGATTAATTGTCAGCTTTGACAAATAATTAAAGTTAATACTACAAAATCACATACACAAAGATTATAATAAATGCAGAATTGTAAAAGATTTCTTAACAGAAATTTCAATCAACCACTATTCAACTTTCCACCAAAAATATAGTATAATGAAAATCTATTAATTTAAACTTCTTTTCAATGCCCATTGTACTATCAGAATTATTTTTGAGCCGAATTCGGGAGATTATTCTGATTTGCATGAGTGTTTCTGTTACATGAGAAACACATCAATGCACATCGCACTTTTTGCAAACTTTGATTTAATTTCTTTTGTGTTTTTAAGGATGATCTAGGTAATCTATTTGTCGCTCACTTCCTGATGTGCTAGAGCCTTGAAATTTTGCATAATGATGTACAATGCACTCTTGAGTATACGGTTTTGCGACAATCCGGCTTAGTTTTCTTTTATCGTAATTAAATGAGGAAGGCAAGGTGTTTACTAAGGACTTTTTCCAAACTTAAAAACTGTAAGTTTTGACTCTTATCTTAGGGTTATCTTTACATGTCTGTGTAATAATTTATAAGGGCAAAATAAAATCAGTATGAATCAATCGTCTAGAACTAGGCCTGCTATTTTCTTTAATGTTTTGTTTATGTTTTCTGCATTTAAGCATTAAAGAATTTGTGTTAAAATGTGAGTAGTTTATACCTTTTAACTCTTTTTCTCTGATAAATTCTTGAAACGTGCACAGATATAAACTACCAGTACATAGGCTTATATTTTAACTCGAATCGTTTCTGACAACTGCTTCTATGATTCACTGAGCCTTGGCCGCATTTACATTCTACAAGGCTTGAGGCAAACGAAGAGCTTAGTACCCAATAAGAATTGAGAAAATAAATATTATAACGGTGAGTTTTAGTACAAAAACTATGTTTTCTGGTATTAGTAGACAAAGAAGTTAGTTCCTAGAACTCCGAACTATCGGGCCTTTTTTTAATCCGGGTCTGTCTTTCCGCCACTTTAGGCTGTATACTCGGGAGTGTACTGTATTTTTAACAGAAATGAACTATTATCAGTTTTATAACTCAATTTAATTTAATTTTATACATATGATCATCGATCAGTAAGACTGGCAGTCTATTTGAAGTAAAAAAACTGATTTTAGGATTTCAAAATATATTTACTGAGGAATCTTAAAGTAAAGGTGGAAAGTGGAAAAAAAATTCTGCATTTAATTATACTTCTAAAAATGTGTTTTTGAACTATGCTGTGAAATTTATTATTGGGAATGGGCTGGTTGGGATGACTTGGCTGCTGGATATGTGATCAGAGAACAGCGTTGGAAAAATCTCTAAAGTGTGTGGTTATATCAGCCTATCATAGATTGAGAATAATTTATCTAGTCTGGTGTGAAAGCATAACGAGGGCATCACCGGCTTAAAAGTCTTCATTGTCAGCGTCATTGTGCATGACGAGATTATCAAATTCATCTTCTGTAGTCCATTTGTACAGCATCAAAACTCAATTTAAATCTGACAGCCCTAATTTAATCTGGGGATCAGAAAATATCCAATTACGAAGGATTATCCATCTTATTTAAGGAAAGTTTTCAAATCGGACATATTTCAAGTGATGCAATACATTATTTGATCAAAAGTATCCGGTCATTTTTCGGATTTGCATATATTTTAGAATTTCACCAAAAAGGCTAGATGAATTTCTTTTAGGATATTTAGAAAATCGACAAAAAATTAGTGAAAAAGAAAAGGATTTGGGTTCATCCTATGTCACGGTCATCTGATAATGGTTAGAAACAAAATCATTGATTAAAATTACTTATTCAAGAAGAATACATAAAGTTTTTTTCAAAAAGTTACAAATATTTCGGCGTACATTTTACAGAATATTCAATAAAATCATGCGAAACTTACCAAATACATGAAAGTGAGCCATATTAACATTCAAATTAAATACCTAGACTAATCGAGGAAAGATGAGTATCTTAAGAAAATATCTTTTAACTAAGCATATGCAAAACGGGGCACAATTTTTTTTCTTCATAATTTCGAAATTAGAATATGTTTAATGTAATATTGCTTAAAATATCATGTTTAATGCTATTAAAATTCAGTAAGAAACTTGTAATTGTGTACAGCAGAGTTTCAGTTGTTATTTAGGAGAATTTAAACAAACTGATTTTTTTTAAAACTTGAATCTTCAATTAGTTATTATTAATTGTATGAAGGTAAAAAATAAGTTTAATATCAATGCATATTTACAGTTCAAGTACATATCTGAAATTGAAATAAATTAGGATTTAAAAATAACAAATGATGTTATGTTTATCGCATTATTTTAACAAACAATAGAATATTAACATTATGTAAAATGATGTACTTCATATAATAAAAATTTTTGGAAAGATTCATTCCTTTTTAAAAATTATGAATGTCCTTTGTGGCAGACATGGTAGTACCTCTTTGAATCTTAAATGTATTTTACAGGAATTTTTGTATAAGCTTCCCTATATTTCTGACTCTGAAATATTGTGCAAAAGAAAAATGACGTTAAACTTTCAAATAAAGTTTTGCACAAGCCAAATTAAAAATTATTTGCCAGAAATGCTGAAATTTACGAATTTCGAATTTCTCTATAATTTTTCGTTGGCATAATGTCACGTTATAGTAGTTTTAGCCTCGAAAAGTTTTGCAAGAGATAGTTTTTGCAGAATAACTTTTCACTTTTACGCGGGCACATAAACTGATATTGATAAAATCATACATAAAGTTGATCAAACGCATTTGGCTTTAAAAATTTTGTAGGGGAAAGAACCCCTCCCCCCAAAATTTGCATTGCCTAAGGGCCTCCAATTTTCTGTAATTAAGAATTGACAATGCTTTGC
>JAPMOQ010021776.1:1015394-1032894 GCA_026543055.1 Argiope trifasciata | reverse complement strand
AAGGTTCCGCTGTAGAGAATTTATTTGCATATTTTATTTTGAAAATTTTTGTCAAGGAAATTGCATCATTAGATCAACTGCTTCCTGAATTTCGGCTTAAATTGTAGGCGTCTGGTTTCTAAACGGAATATTATTTCTGGTGAATATAAATCGTTCATCCTAAGAAGTTAGTAGCAAAGATGATTTACAGAATCCTACTAAAATATTGTAAATAAGCATTGAAAAAGTATTATGATTGTGTCATGAATGAATAGAAGTTACAATATACGAATTTATAAGTATTAACATTATACCTTGGACCCTAAGCGTAAATCTGTGGTACAAAAAAATGTAATAAATTTCAGATGCAGAGAATTCTAAATGCCTCAGTAGATAAATGTAAATTTGCGAATTATGGAACAAAAAAAATTATAATAAAGCTCAACTTTAAAGATTGTATTTTTTATTTTGAAAATCTTTTTCAAGGAAAGTCCTTCCTTAGACCAACTGTTTCCTCAATTTCGGCTTAAATAATAAGCGTTTAGTTTCTGAATGGAATATTTATACGCAATATAATATTTAGACTGTTTTATTTTTATCAGTATCAATCGGAGTAAAATATAGATTGTTAAATCTATTGTTTGAATATAAATGCTTATCTTGAGAATTTGTGCAATCTCTATAATGTGCCTATAAGTATGAAATTCAAATCTATATAAATTAAAATGATTGTTTGCCTGTATATCTCTTATGCGCTGGCATGCCGCTCAACCGATTGCGATGAAACTTTGGATACTTATTACTTGCATTTATGGAATGGTTATAAGCATATTAAAATTACCTAATATATAATATAAAAAATATTTTTGGATCCATTTACAGCATCTATTAGCCAAGAATTATTGTCAAAATAACTCTCCTAGGTAACACTCCAGATTTAGTAAAGATATTAAATTCAAGATAGAAGTTAATATTTCGTAGCTATTGTACGTAAATGCTATGTATAAGTCGTTCTCTGAGGAAACAACATTATTGCGAGAAAATTGTAGGGGAACCAATCCTACGAAAATAAATGCTATTTTTTCTATCATTCCTAACTAAACAAGATAGTAATTTTAAATTTCAAACGATATTTCCAAGATTAATTCTTCTACGGCAACAACGCGCTGGGTACCAGCTAGTATTATATAAAAAAAAAGCGAAATACTCACAATATAGTCAAGGAATGTTTAATGAAATATATTATGTCTAATGAATATAAATCGTTCATCTTTTGAAGCATATTTTCTTACCATAGTTTTGAATTGAAGCCAATGAAATCTTTTAAAAACCTTCTCTTAAAGCGATCCGAATCGAGAGTAATATTTTTCCTAAAACATATATTTAATCTACCATTTTTCGAAGTTACGTCAATCTAGAACGAATAAGCGACCTTCTTTTCTCAACTGAAAATTCGATTAAAATCCATTTCTAAATGTCTTATTGAAACTGATCTTTTTTTATATCTATTTTGCTGTTCAAGAAATTTTTTCATGTTTTTCAATTTTGAAAATTAATAATGATAAATAAAAATAAGAACCGGAACCTTGATTAATGATAAATAGAAGGAAATAAACTCAAAACGGTTGTTTACGAAATATTTGAATTTCTTTAAATCTAGGTTATTTTTGAAAACAGTTTTTGATTGCAAATATTGAAAAATGCAAAAAAGAAAAAAATCTTCACATTTTTCCCGATCTTACTGGTGTTTTCTGCAAATCCATTATGACAAGGATAAGTTTTTTTTTCAGAAGATCCGTTTTGTAAGAATAGGTGGCTGAGTTGGCATACTACTAAAAATACACAAATCGTACGATAACATCATAAGAAAGCATTATTCAAATCTAATAAGAACGGTTATGTTAAATTATTCTGGAAAAGTTGAGATTTTTCAAGGGAATTAATTACATTAAAAATTAATAAGCTAATTCCTGAACATGTAGAATATATTTCAAGAGCTAATTCCTGAACATGTAGAATATATTTCAAGTTTTTGAAGCTTATTAATAGATAACTGCTGAATTTTTGAACGAAAGGAATTTCATTTAATTGTTAAATTAGCACTTAACTTCTGTTTGAGTGGAAAATATCAATCAAAATTTTAATTAAAACAATTTCAAAACCTTTCTACAATTCACACACACAAAAAGGCTTTTTATTATAATAATGAAACTATCATACTGAGAATAGAATACACTGCTTTCAACAAATGAAATTTTGTAGGAATTTACAGAAAAATTTAGAAATGACCATTTCACATGCTTTTAGATTGATGATGATAATGTTGAGTCAACGTTACCAAAGAAAGGGGGCAGGAGCAGTAGCAGTAGCTTCTGAGGGTAAAGAGCCCTGAGCATCAGAGGGCAGAAGTCTGACTTTTAGCTCATAAGATGTCACTTGCACACTCGCTTGCATAACCTCTTTTTACAGTGAGTTTCTTTGGTACACCTCACAGATAGAGCACAAGGAAAGAACTAAGACTGGAACCCTAGGCGTCCAGATCGAAGGGAAGACGAGGGAGCTAATCCTAGGCCAAAATGCCAGGATTCTTTTAGATTTCATTGGTTTTAAGAAAAAAATGTTGCAGGATTTATAATCCGGATGCTGCTTTTTACTCTTTTCTACTACGTCATGCCTTCTGTGACATCCCTTAAGTATGAAATTCTAAACTTTTTCGT
Source organism: Argiope trifasciata (assembly GCA_026543055.1). NCBI lineage: Eukaryota > Metazoa > Arthropoda > Arachnida > Araneae > Araneidae > Argiope > Argiope trifasciata. The sequence continues at coordinate 1,030,198 of JAPMOQ010021776.1, read as the reverse complement.
ACACATCTAGAAACTATAATCATCTATTTCAATTATGCAAACATTTAATTTTAAATCGCGTTTAACATTATGTTTATTAACTTACCATCTAATTGTCTGAAAGCATAATGATTAAACGCAGCATTCATCATTAAATTTGAATCTTTTCTAATCTATAGCTTGTATTTTCTAATAAAAAGGAAGCGAACATTAAGAGTTTCAATTCGTTCACGTACTTCTTTTTAAAAATTTTATTTCGCTGCTCTTGATTACTTACAGATCGTTTTAACAAATAATAATGTTTACCCGCTGATATCATACTAAAACCATTTGCCTTCGCCAACATACATAGTAATTTACTTCACCTGTAATAGTAGTTGTTATAGATTCTCTTGGCTAGAGTGTAATAAATGGGAATAATTCTTGTTTCTCTATGCCGAATGTCTTTATTTTAGTTGTTCCGGTTTTAAGGTCGTAATTATATGAAATATTAGATACACAACGTACCTGGAGGTTCTACAACAGGTGTTTTTGATCTTAGGGGCCATTAACTGGATCTATATCTCCCGGCTTCTTTCAAACCTGTAATAAAAAATCCAATTATTTCTTAAACTTTGCATTTTTTTTATAAATGTCTTTCCAAAATCTGAGTTGTTATTGTTACAATTGAATGGCGAAAAGTTCTTTGTGTAAATATAGAATGAAAAGGGGTTTTTTTTGAAACTGTTTTTTTTTAATGATCCACTATGTAGCAATAGTGATTTGAATTGCTTACTACCAATTTAGTAAGCATTTTCCAATTCTTAAAATTTTTGCCTCTTTAAGTTGTATTGATATTAAATTTTTATGAACAGCATTGGTACTTTGTCTGAATTCTTTCCATGGGAGTATTGATGCTTGTTGAAAAGAGAAATTTTTTAGAATGTTAATCTAAAAAGATGGTGTAAGTCGATTTTATGACGAGGAAGACTATAAAATATAACACCAAGGCGTTATTTACTCTACTTGTACCATTAATTGAGCCATATTCAAGCATTTTATTAAACAATAATTTTATAATGGTTGATATTAATAAATATAGAATTATAGGCATTCATGTTTCATAGGATATTAAAATGTTAAACAGCGCTTTAAATAAAAAAAGCATCGATTGATTTGGAATAATTCCTTCAATCTAAAATAAAATATTTTGATAATCCACTAGATCATATTAGAGTAAAGGTTTCGAGGGCTGAAATTAATAAATAGAGAGTAGTTTAGAATGATTGAAATTAATACATATATATAATACTTGAGAATGATTGAAATTAATACATATATATATTATACTTGAGAATGAATGAAATTAATAAATATAGAATTATAGGCATTAATGTTTCATAGGACATTAAAATGCTATAGAGCACTTTAAATTTTTTAAAAATAGATTGATTTGGAATAATTCTTTCAACCTGAATTTAAATAAATCTTTTGATAATCCTTTGATTCATATAAAAGTTTCGGTGCTAAAATTGTTTTGATAATTAAACTAAACTAAAATTCAGTGTAGTCAGAAATCATCGGAGGTTAAGTACTGAAAATGCTTAACTATATTTTCTGGGATAGCTGAAAAGAATTTTGCATTCTTTTTTTAAATTTAAAATGGTGGACTCGCATGAAACAAATTTTATACTAAAGTGTAACCTCAATTGCAGCTGATACCTTATTGATGAAAAACATGGCGATGATCACTTGAATGATATCGAGAAACAGGCAGGTAAAATTCAACTGTGAACCCAGACTTCGACAAAGAGGTTTGCTTGAATTTTAATGTATTGTTATTCTGCAATTTCAATATGTATTTTTTAATTATTAAAATAATTAAATGTCATAGAACAGCAAAGTTTTTTATTAGTTATTTATCTGGTATCCTTGTCGTTGTTGCCGCGGAAGAAATAATTTCGGAAATACCGTTTGAAATAACTATCTTGTTTAATTAGGAATGATAGAAAGAATGTTTTCTTGTCAACAATGAATACGTTCTTTGAAATTGAATGGTATATAAAAGAGAAGAATAATGAATATTTATTCTATTTTTTTGTTCATTATTCAAGTATACTTTAGGGTAGACAATATTTTTTGTCTTTCCGTCATCAGCAAAAACAAATTTCTTGGCTGTCTGACTCTTGAATATCTAACATACAATTACATGCGAAAAGTATGGATTTTCTAATTTTAAAGCAGTAAGTTGGCAAAGTTTTATCGCATCGGATTAACGGTAATGGTAGCACAAAAAATACGAACAAACAAAAATTCATTTTTATATACTGGATATAATAATTGTACTAAGCCTACAACCGTCGCGCAAGTGCAAATAATAAGTTTGCAAAGTTTTATTGCAATCGGTTGAATGGTACGGCAGAGCATAAAATACGAAAAAGCAAAAATTCCTTTTTATATATTAGATAATCTTTTACAGTAGCATTTATTACGCATTTGTTCAGAATGAAAATCATAGGTATAAACAAGGTACAAAATTATGTTTTCATTTTAAATATTACAATTTCATCCTAAGTTAAACGACTCAATCTTCATAACCCTGCTTATGAGAGTATTTTATGATTATTTTAATTTAAAATATTAAACATTGAAGAAATTTTGAAAGAATAAGAGTCTTTAATAAAATTCGTATTTTTCATGCTTTGTATTCTAACAAATTTTTATTATATTTGTAATCTGTAGGATATATGTATTGCAATTCAGAAGTTTTAAAAATAAATTTGAATAAATAAGTAAAAATGAAAATATGAATGAAAAATTAAATAGAGAATTTAATAAAACATTACTCTTCGATTATTTAAGTAGAAAATCTTTTTTTTTAGTTTAAAATATACCAGCGGGGGACCGAGCTCCGCTCGAAGAAAACAGGTATCGAAGCTAACTCGTAGATTTAAATTTTCAATTGTGATTTATCAAAACAATACATGCCATAAGAAAATTTGTGAAACCATTGGTGAAAAGATAACCGGTTAAAGTGCACCATTGTAAACTATTCTAAACAAAGTTAGAGTTTGGAAAGGGAACTGTTCTATACAAAGGTAAAGTAAAGGTAAAGATTGAAGTGTGTTGAAGTTCAATATTTTTGACAAATTTATTTAGAAAAACCAAACATATATACATACATAAGAAACATATTATAAACCTATAACAGCATAAACATAAAACTTTATTAGTTCGCCCTATTGGCTATAGATGGCAGCACGTTACCGCTTGAAAATTTAAATAGCCATTATGGCGAACTAATAAAGTTTGAAAATATCCTATCTGTAACTCCGAACTGCTCGACCGTAGCGCTTCAAAACCGGCGCCAATCGATTCCTCGTGGCCAAAAACCCCAGACCCCCAAGTTTACCGGAGTTTATTAATTCTGGGGCGATTTTCGACTTGACAACCATTCCTCGTATTATAGTATTAGATTTCGACGAAATTAAGGAACTTTTGGTGTTTTAAAAGGTTGTTATTAATGTCTCTCTGTCGTTTGTACGTCTACCGCAGCTAAATAATATTCTAGTTTATTGAGAAAAGTTTGAAGCGTTGAAAATTTTTTTAACCATAATTTAATTGTAGAATTTTGTTTTTTGGCAACAGCTCTTCTAACATATTCTTGTTAAATATTTTTTGAAGGCCATATTCTTGTGTATTTCACTTCTCCCGAAAAATTCACTTTCCGATATTTCATTAGAATTTTACTTTCTTTTGTTCATCGTCAAAACATTAATTTAAAATAAACAAAACTCAGATATGTATAAACATAAGAGAAATAAAAAATTATTAATCGAAAAATCTTGACATAGCCTAGTTAAGCAGTGCAGTTTTCTTGTTTTAGAATCGTCTGCACTAAATATTTAAAAAAATTAATACGAATCAAAAAAATTTGCTCTGAAATGAAACTGATGTCGTTGAAAAGGTGAAATTTTGAATTTCAAGACCTGTAAAAATATGTTTTATGGAATAATTTTCACCTAAGTCTTTTTTAGAAAAGTAAAATTTTAGTAATTTCTCTGTTGAAGCCTCTGTTGCCGTTGAACATATGTTTCATTTTCTCCCAAAAACTTTACCTTTCTCGCCTCCGTCTGAGAGACTGACATATGTTTGCAATCATGCTAAATCATTAATTATTACTAAATCATACATTATTATTTCAATGCCGTTAAAAATGATGACAAAAGATATGTATCAAATAAAATAAAGTAGTGGTAGATTAAATTCAAAGTCAAAAAGTTGTCAAGTAAAGGAGTAACGACATGCCTGTTTCATTTGAATGCAAGGTCATGAACAGCGGTAGACTGGCTGTCCTGGTTTCGGAACAGGAGAATTTCAGGTTCGAGACCCGATTCCGTCGAAGAACTGTCGTGTAAACTAAATTTTTCTGGCTCAAGCTATATCCGTCTGTGCCAAACATCCTCCCAGTGGTGTGGTGTGGAAGTTTAGGGGGGGGGCAGCTTAAGTGTCGTCCTCGTCATCTAATTGCGGCTCAAAATTACAACATGCGTGTTGCTTCAACCTCTTCGTCGTAAGTAGCGCGTTTAGCGCGTTCAAGTAAAACTTCTGCAGGACGAGCTTAACACGCTTTAAGCGTTTTTCTACATTTTAAAACTTTTAAACGTTCAAAACGCATTGTAAATGTTTTACTTGTTTGAGTTGTTTTTTGTTCTAATATGACGAAAAGCAGAAAATTTCCCTGAGAGTCTGAGGATGGCGAAAGGGTTAAAACGGGACGCTTAGTATACCTAAACTAAGCTAAACTTGAACTTAAGGGTATTGCATTTCTTGCATCTGTTTGAGATATTGAATACTTTCTGATTTTAGGTATTGCTAAGTCATTACTTAGAAGCAAATGAGATTCTGGGGTAAACTTATGCATTAAAATAACACAAACTAACTTTGATTTTAGTTGATTTGATTTGATAATAATTTAACCGTTTTAAAATTAATAACAATTGAAAGAGATATGGTGCGGAAATGAATCTATGTCTTAAATAGTAAAATTTTGAATTTTAAAAAGGTATTAATATATTTCTTGTAAGATTATTCGTTTCGAAATTACTGCAGAATTTCTGAATTTCTAATTAATTGGATATTTAATTAACTTTTGATCTTTGGAAAGTATCAGGCAGTATTCTTTCCCTTTCCTTGTCTTGAATAAATATTCAAAATTTTGTTGAAATCGGATAACAGATATGAGATATACATACATACCCATAACTATTTTTTATTTATATTAAGATCACACATAAAATGTTATTTTATTTCATGTTAATTCACAGAAATGCTGATGTGTCAGTTATTTTCTGTATAATCTAAGAATGAAGTTTTAAAAAAATATTCTGTACTTTTCAGTGACTATTTATCTTAACCTAATTACTTTTAAATCAGAAAAGATAGTTTGATAAGCATGTAGCATAAACAAAATAGCACTTTTTGTGTTCAAATAAATCTCTGAAACTTACATAAATAATATACGCATAAACAATCATCATTTGCTTTTGAATTGAACCTTAAAAATGACACAAGGTGGTGTGGTCGCTTATAGGGCTATATTAATCCCTTATTTCAATACGAAGCGAAAACACTTTTTTAAACAGATGCCAAGTTTTGTATACATAAATTTTAATTGCAGAAGAAAATGCAATGCTAATTTTGCATGCATATCTATCAAAATTGCAGTTAACATGGGCAATAAATCCTGTCCAACTTGTAGTATAAATTGGTATCGTAGGAAGTTGTGCTGTACGGAAAATTTATTTATAAAAGACACCCACATAAACAAATATCTTTGCGATTACCTGCAATGCAAATTAGTTAACTAGGATAAATCTTAAATTCATTTTGAATACCTTTTATTTAAGAATGAAATAGGAAAAATTATGCAAATCTTTGCTGCTTTTAGTGTCAGAAACCAATCTAATGCATAACATTAGAGGTGAAAGTCTCGATTGAGTTTCTAGAGGGTTGAAATAGCTAAAAGATTTTCATTACATTAAAAGCCAGTTCCCTACTACCAGACGATGAAAACTGTCAGAGGTAATTGAAAAAAGATTATAAACTCTATCTGAAATCCCGTCTTTACCATTATGTACACTTTAGCAACGAGCAATGAAGGTGACAAAAATTTGAATTTCTCTTTTCTTGAAAACAAGTAAACAATCTTTATTAGATAAGATTGCGAAACGCTCCTCTCTTAAACCAAAACAATGCGAAAAGCCCCTCCTGTAAACCGAAACATATGGTTTCCATTTCCTCACCAATGTACACATCATTTCTTATCACTCCAATTTACATTTTCTATTTCTGCTGAATCTATTAAATACCTTTCAACCCATTAAACTTTTTTTAGTGAAAAATAGATTTCATTTTAAATAAAAATAAAATCTTTCAGAACAGTTATTGGTATTCTTATTTACGGATAAAAGTTTTTATGAGCACGAAATATATTTTCATTGCATTCATCCTGTTTAAAAAATAATTTAGAAACCATTTTTGCATAGAGCAATTAAGATAGTTGATCTTAAATTGGTTACCAAGAGTCGAAAGATTAGACAAGTATCTGAAGTTGAAACGGATGCACGAGTATCAAATTTTGAATTAAATGATACAGATTTTAAATTTATAAAATTATTACATATTGGGCAAGTATGAAAAGCTAATTTCAAATGACGCTCAATGTTTCGAATTAATTTTTAAATGTACTTTTCTATTTTTTTATAGTTTTACATTAAAGCCATTTAATATTTAGGACAATGGCATTTTATTTCGTTCCAAAATCTTTCCATATCAAGCTCAATATGTGTCAGAAAGGCTATTTGTCTGTAAAAGTGCTCTTTTCTCCAAAAAAGAATAATGAATTAACTACTTAGATAAACATCTGTGCTATGGTGTTAGAATAATTCAGAAATGATTTTAGTTTATATTGATACTGAATAACGAATTCTCGCAAATGGTAAAGTCGTATATTAAATTTGTCACATTAAAAACATTGATTATTGATGAAAATTGGAATGAATTATTTTTTGCATGAATTTCCTTCCAAAATAAATGTAGAATTTTATTATGGAATTAAAATTACGAGATTACTTGAGTTTCATACATATCTAGTTATACAGCAACAGGGTTTACGCATAAAACGCGCATTAAAGAAAAATATTACTTTAGACTCATTATAATGTCAATTATTATTTTGAAATGCGGGATTCATGAAAACATCTTAAAGTTAAGTATTTTCTAATGTCTTGTTCTATTAATATCCTTAGAATAAAAATTCCGGAATGGAGTAGAAATGAGAGTAAGGTGTAAGTGGAAAGGAAATTACAATCTTCATGTGAAGTATGGAACTTCCAATCTCATTCAATTGATCTTCCATTTATTCAAATATTTATTTTCAATATGAAGGCTTATGCTCAAGTACTGCAAAGCGAAAACGAGTTCATTTTTTCTCAATTAACTAATTAAATGCCCCCGTGGGAACAGTGGGAAGGGAGAGTACCACAAAATAATAAAAAAAGAAACAAAGAGAACACTTGCAGCAGGATTTACACTCTCAGTTACGTTTTGACTTTGACCTGGAATGACTAGGCCTTGATTTTGGTTAGCGACCTTTGATGACTCCTTTTTTCCTTTCTTTTTAGGGCAATAGCCGGAAGCGGCTAACAGCTTTTACTTGCAGTTTTGTCAATAATTTTCTATGGTTTCAGGGCTTGCGGCACCCATAACATTTGACTTTTTTTCGGTTATTTTTCCTCAGTTCGCTTTCGGTATGAAGGAAAATCCGTAGCGATTATATCCATTTTCAACATCTACTCGGAATGTTTTAACTTAGTTTCTCGTGCTTTTTTCACTAGTCATCAAATTCTAAGGTATAAAATTTAATTTTGAAACGTTTTTTAATGCTTATTTTTCGTTATATTATGATGGATATCGACCAATTAAATTTTTTTTTGTAAAGTTATGGCGATAGAAGAACGGCGAACTTAGTTGGTGAGCAGAAAGGAAGAAGCAGAGAGGGATAGAAAAAAAATTCGATTTTAGAAAGTTTTAGAAAGCATTTGCTTAGAAATCTTCAGCATTTTGATTCCAATGAAAAATTAATAGCCCGCGCAACTTCAAAGTTACAGTAAAGACGAAGACCGAGAAGTTAGGAGATCATTTTCGGAGCTTTGCTAATTTGAAATTCTTATATTTTGTCGTTAATTTAAGTTTAAGGAGTTGCGGCATCCATAACATTCGACTTTTTTTTTCGGGTTATTTTTCTTCAGTTAGCTTTCTTGCTTCCCTTCGGAATGATCGAAAATCCATAGCCGACTATAACCATTTTTAACTTAGAAAGTTTTAACTTAGTTTCTGGTATTCCTAATACTGTTATGGGTTTTCCAATTTTAATTTTTTTAAAGCTATGATGACAGAAGAGCGGCGATCTTGGTTGGTAACAAAAAGGATAAAAGAGAGAGCGAGAAAAAAACTATAATTTTAGATAGTTTTAGAAAGCAAAAAGCATTTGTTTAGAAAGCTTCAGCACTTTGATTCCATTGGAAAATTAATAGCCTGAGCAACTCCAAAGTTACGTAAAGACGGAGACTGAGCAATTAGAAAATTATTTTAAGATTACTAATTTGAAATTATTATATATATATAAATATAATCTGTCAAATCTAATATTATATAATTTCTATACTTTTCCCCCTCACTTAAATTTAATTATAAAAAGAACCCATCTAAATCCAGTGAACTTCTGATCCCCCCTCTCTCCACTGATGATCTTATAACTGTAACTTTAATTGTGACGTTGATCTGTCTTCTGTGAAATTCAGATTTCCAGAAAATTTACATGGCAGCGCTTTTTCGATAAAAATTCCGGCTTAAACGCATAAAAAGGTAGAACTCTTATCCACGTTTTTCATCTTTAGCCTTTTTACCGAAATCGCAGAGTGGATCCAATGTCATGGTTCTATCTTGAAAGTTGAAAATTGACTCAATATGAAAATTTAGCTCTATTTCCAGGAAAATAGAAAGATGCGTTTTAATTAACGATTCTCCGCCTCTTTTTACCTCTCATTTGATATCATACCTGTTTGAGCTTTAATATGTATGATTTTACATTTTTATTATGCTTTATTATATGTATTTGAAAATGCATCGAACCATTCATTTTGAATACTGGCTTAAAATATTTCTCAGTATTGAAGTAATAGTGAAAACATTCTGAATCAACTTATTCGTATCTGAAAATTTTCTAAAAATATTTCTCATGTAAAGAAATCATTGAAATTATGGATTAACAGGGTATTAAAAAGAATAGATCGCTTCAGGCAGCATATTATATGTCAGTGTTTATGATATTATTTAGATTTACTATTTTTTTCCTAAAGACTTATTATTTTATATATTTGAAAAGACATCGATTCATTTTTTTTGAATACTGACAGAACTGAAAGATTCCGAATCAACTCACTCGTATCTGAAAATTTTCTGTAAATTTTTCTCATGTAAAAAATTTATTGAGATTATGGATTACCATGATATTAAAAAGACAATAGATCTCTTCAAGCAACATATTATGCGTCAGTGTTTTTGATAACAATTTGAGTTACTATTTCTTTAAAGGCTTGTTATTTCATTACATTAATATGTACAGCTAACGTACAACGTAATTATAATGAAATGAATAACCAAACGCATTTAATATTTCTAACGCTATATCTAATTTTTATTAAGGCTTAATTTGAGAATCTTTGAAAGAGAATAATGTCCTACCTAATATTAAATTTTTTGAAACGGTATGAAAAACGGAGAAATTAGTTCTATCAAGAAATTTATTAAGAATATATTTAAGATATTTAATTTTCAATTTAATTGAAGACAATCGCAACAAAAAATAATCTGAGATAAGAAAGACAAATATTCTCAACAGAAAATCAGTATTAAATATGTAATGGCTATTTAACTTATTTAAATAACATTTAAAACTTTTGAAAAAAATAATAAAATATGAAAAAGCATTTCTTGCAAAAAATCTAAAAGATAATTGAAAAATGGAAATTTAAACAAAAATTTCCGCAAACGAGTTCGAAATTAGGAACACCAATAATCCTCAACGGAAAAGCAACGTGAAGCATCCTAATCGCTGCTTAAATGATGTAAATTCGAATTCCAATTGGTAGAATTCTCAACAAACGAGTTTTAAAATGGTTTATTTCTTTCTCATATTCAAATGTTTTTCGTCCTGCTTCAAAGAGCATGCAAACGTTCGAATTTGTCCTGGGGCGAATCGACAGGTTTTTCCTGGGGCCGTAGACGCAAAAGATTCATCAGACATGACAAGTTAATTTGGCGTGGAATTTCTTATCGTTTCTCTTCTTCAGGATTTCTGTTTATTATTTGATTCAATCCGGCAGACCCTCGCTTGCTGTGAAATGCTGCCAAATGCTTATTTTATGCCCTGAATCCTTAGGCAAATAATGTTACAACAATAACAAAGCCACTTACATTTTACGAGTTTTATCAATTTTGGTGTGCTTGTGTTGTGCAATTTTCATCAATCCTAGAACAATGGAAATTTTCTGGTAATTGATCGAAAATTGTTTTATATCTCAAATATTCATAGTAAATCAGTCAAATGTTGCAACTTACTGAGTGTTGTTGATGTGTGTTGTGTTCTTTAGGCTATTTCAAAGTTTTCCCGACAATAATTTGGACTCGAAAAGAAATAAATTTTTGTACCTTGGGCATTGTTTCTTTGGTCAGTGGAAACAAAAGCAACAACAAAAATTGCTCTATGGGCCTTTAAAGTGGATTATCTGTATTATTCTTGAGGTTTAGGGTGTGTATTAAAGTTGTAAAGTATGGGGATTTTTCAGGTGGTACATGAAAAAGTTTTTCCTGTATAAAGCGAGAGAATGGTGTTTATATATATTCAAAATACTTCAGTACGTATAAAAGAACGCAAATTATGAATTATAAGGATAAGGAAGGGAAAAAAAAACCGAATTTTCTTTTAATGCTGCTTTAAAGGGAATTCTTTATAAGTCTTTTTAAGCAAAAATGTTTTTTACAATATTGTTAATTTTATTTAATTTGACAGATAAATTTTCTCCTCATGACGAAAAAGAATCATGGGGAGTTTGAATTTATTAATAATCTTCAATTATTTATTAAATTTTGTAAATATGAAAGCTGATAAAATAGAACTCTAAAACTAAAATCATAATTTTTTTAAATGTAAAAACAAAATATCACACCGATAATTCTGACATTAATTATCGTAAAATACACATTGGTTGCGATTTGAATCTAGTTTTATAGAATAGGATTCCAAATTTTACTAAGTTCCTACAAAATTTTCTTATATGTTAAGATAAAACGTATTTTAGAGAAGTAATTTTTATAAAAAACGTAGTGCTCGTGCGATTTAAGATTTAAAAATATTTTTGACTTCATAGCATTATAACAGTATTTGTATTTCTTTAAGATATGAGCTAGTTTTGAACGAACAAATTTCCTTTTAAACGCGTTTTTTCTTAAAGCGAATTTTTTCATTTGCTTATCTATTTTTGTAATGGGACCCACCCTAAATTAAATATTATATTCATCAAATTTCTACTAATACCTTTTAGAAAAGAAAACTGTTCAAATGGTACAGATATGTAGTTTTATATAAAATTGAAAGAGTTTTTTTTATAATTTTTATTTTGTTACAATCTTTTCAAATTGCATAAACGTTTTAAGAATAATCTAATTTTCAGTTAATATGTTTGAGTTAAGTCAATATGTTTTGAGTAATAGTCTTAATGCAAATATTTCTATCAGTTTATAATTATTTTATGACTGAAATACACTTTTTGACATTTTTATAAGGTTTCTCAGTATTTTAGTAGCAAAAATATTTGAAGTTTTATTTTAACATTTCTTTTTAATACTTGACAGAGTTTTTTTTTAAAGTTCAAATTGAATACTATCTAAATTAATTTTTTAGAGAATTACTACCATTAAAATAGAATACACATAGGAATGAGGAAATTTTTGAAATTGAAGTTCTCCCACACCTCAAAAAATATAATCTTAAATCTTAAAGTATTCGATGGGTATTCGGTTTTAACGGCGTTGTTTGAGGTTCTCACCTTACTTTACGCTTCTTGACTCACGTAACTTTCTGTATTGAGAATTTGAGCATCTTACTCTCGTATATTTCTGGTTTATAGGGCAAAAGTAATCGTATACAGAGTTCCGTAGGGTGGGAAAAAACCTTTTGATTCTAAAGAAGGCAAATATTGATGGTATCAATGAGGCGAAATGAATGGCGCGAAAATGAACGATAAGAAAGAATTAATTGTTCAGCAGCATTCAGAATACGCATAATTCAATCGTCTTTGTGTATTGTTTGAATTGGAGTCGCCCTGCATTTCAATTATGATTCATAAGGATTATTGGGTGCATATAATACTAATAGTTTCCACGACCTCCTAAATGTCAATTTAATTGATGTATATATGGTAAATAATATAAGATAAAATACTAGCCATTTTTAATGTATGTTTTTCCATCTCTCCTCTTATTCCTCGCCTTCTTTTTAACATGCTTTTATTTTATTTCAAATTTACTCATTTCATTTTTATAGCCATTTTTTTTTTAGTTTACTCATTTTATTTTCTGAAACTCGGAATTTTACCATTTTTCATTCATTTCTGCAGTTCTAGAGATCTGCTATTTGGTGCAGCTGTTAATTCTTGATAACGACTGAATAGATTAATTTTAAAGAAATGATTCATGAGTTAAGTGATTTTGATTAAACTTGATTCTAAATGAAAGGGGACACATAGTTGTGAAATTGAGAAAAGATTTCTGGAATGATTTCGAAATATTTATAATAATAAATTAAAAAAGACAAAAAATAAGAAAATAATTAATTTTTTTTTAAAAAATATGCTTTCATTACAGTACTGAAATTAGAAAATTATGGTTTTTAACAAAAATTTGAGCTCACGAGACAGAAGCAAGATTATTAGACGCTGAAAAAAATACAACCTACAGATACCTCATGATATTGTATGCCTTTAGTTGATTAAAAAAAAACGGATGAATCAAATTATTCATTTGGAGTCATTTCAACGTTCAGTATATTTCACAAAAGAAGCCCCGTTGACTTGGGTTATTCTTTAAACAAGGCAAAGAATTTTGAAAATGCAAGAGTAAGCATTTTAAATTTCTTTAGCCTCATACTTATTAAATTTATATAGATTAATGTCGTTACATTCAACTGAAAAGTAATTGTGACTTGAGGCTTGTTTTCATCCTTCTAATACGCAGGTACGAGCAGATTTTGTTACCAATATGGGCTATTCATCAAATATTTTACACTGTACATACATCTACAATATCTTATTTAAATTGTATTCCTAACATAATTCCCGAATTAAAGAACTTTCGATTTCAAGGACACCATTTTTTATAATTAGGTAATTAATACCTGTTAATTAATACCGTTTTAAAAACTGTCTCGCATAGCTCGTACTAATTTGAGACAATATTTCTTTTTGAATCTTTTTCCTTATTTCTTGATATCTGAGCTTTATTTAAAGCTTGTTTGCCGTATATATTTTGCGATTGATTTTGCTTCACACATTGAACATGAATTTTTATATTGTCGATATTAATTTATAACTTTTAAAAGACATCAAAGCTCGTAAATTTGGCACAAGATTTATTCCATTCAGTAGCCTAATGAATTTTAAGAAACACATAAAAAATCAGAAAAAAATTACGGAAAGACATAATATATCTTGATATATTTCGCAACATATTCTAAAATTTTACTAACTTAAGTTGATGAAATTAATAGAAACTAAAAATCTCAATCAGAGGAAATTTTATCACATATTGAAAAACATTTACCGTATCTATCATCGCTAATCTTATAAAATTCTTCAGATCTAACGGGATATGAAAATGACAGTAAAGAGTTAATTCTTGCAACTTAACAGTTCTTTGTTCCATGCAAGTCACTTTTTGAAATGTTTAACCCCTTATTTGCATATTTTATTCTGCCCTTAGTCATAAACAGTTTTATGTCGAATGGATTCATTGTCCAATCACTGAAACGAAGATACATGCTTTGAAATTTATCTATCTTGAGAAACAAAAAACTGCTTGTTATTGCCAACGTTTCATGGCGACTGTGCTATCTTGATTACGCAGCCTATCGTCATCTTGCATTTTAACTACCAATTCCTTTGTAGAGATTTACAAGATAGTATCTCTTACAAACTATAATGATTTGGAAGGGCAGATACCGTGAAATCAAAGAGCATTCTACTTAAGTTTGTTTCGAACTATTATTCTAACCACTGATCCTTAAATCAAGGTTGATTGTTGGAGGCAATTCGAAATGATTAAAAGTGACAGCATATGAAATGAAACATCAGCATGAAATTAGATTCGTATATTAATAAATCCAGTCTTGCTGAATTATTAAGTTAAGTCCTTTCATTTATAAAAGAAGTAAAAAAAAAGATATTTCCTCATTCAAAATATCGGTGTCAAAACAAAATCTTAAAAACGAGGGATATATAGAAATATTTTAAACAGATTTTTAATATTCATTGTGGATAAATTTCATCATAATATTATTTTTAGAAAATCAGCCTTTTGTTGTTTTTAAAGTCTACATTTTTCATTAAGTATAATTTTCTACTTTTTAATTTTTTTATGCATTTCATATTTCGTTATTAAAATGATGATATAGTCCCTAGAATCAGTTCTCTAATATTCTTTTCTGATAACGTCACTTATATGGAATC